>JAHDVE020003732.1:0-135126 GCA_022606495.2 Halesus radiatus | reverse complement strand
TGATAAATTTGCCTATCTTAATAAACGTAATGCAATCTTTAGAACACGGACGTTAGGTGGGAATATTGTCCTTGTTCTACTGGTATTTTAATGGAAGATGCTCTGAGGAACTAGCGTCAGTGATCCCTTTCTAGATTCAGTGGCATAATTTCACAGATGAGAACGGCTCTGGAAAACAGATCTGCCGGCCTCTTGTGTTTCTCCTCCTACAACATGAGTCTCTTCAAGACCCGACTTCACTCCTTTCATCCTTTCAAAGATAATATAAGACACATGAAACAGAAGCCAGTAGCGTCATAACATCGTTTAAAAAAAGTAATAAGACCATGAAAATAGTTTCAAATAGAAAGTGCATTTTCACTTGCCAGAGACTCTCAAAATGTCATGTTTGTTTATAATGAAGAGCTTTTATTTATAATATCCAGTTATTCTGAAACGAGATACAGATCTGGCTTATATCGGAGCTAACATCGATATATTAACTACAATATTTCGTTGATGGAAGCTATAGATTTTTTATTATCTTATGACTAGCTATCGTGGGCGTTTCCCAATTCATTCGATATTACAGTGGCATGAATTGCTCTATGACTAAAGGTAGGCTGTGTGCACTTTGAGTATGAATTTTGCATCGAATATGTGAGTACGTCATTATCGAAAGATACGGAAAGACAATTTTAACCGTTTTTTTTTATTTTAAATTGAGAGTAACTGCGTTCGCTATGACAGTTCGCTATTATTTTTATTTTTTTAATTTATATTTTCCATATAGAAGTTATCATAGAGAACACAATTTAATTAAAGTTTAGAACAAAGTGTAAATGGTCGTTAAGTACCATTTGATATTGTGAAACTCACGTATTTGAAAATAGCTGTTTTATTAACATCCGCTACTGATTGTTGTGCCGAACTGAATAAATCAGCGTACAAGTTCCTTACAAGTCACATTTAAAAATTAAAAATACGTATTTATGGTTCGTTTTTCCTTAGGGTAGACACAGCTTTTCAGCCTTTATGGACTGCACGCCACTGCCATATTTTATCGTATCATTCAAACTTGATAATAAACAATGTTTCCTGTTGATTTTTTTCAGCCGGCTCATGTTCTTAATACTCCGGTGGAAACTTTGCAACAAAAAATATCACATTCGTAACATAAAAAAATACCATGAGAGAAGCAATTCCCGTCACATTTATCTGTCTTTATGACAAATTGGCCATAGTTATTGTTATAAAGATTTATAAACATATCGAGAAGTGAATTTCCTTTTACTCATATTGTCAATATTATTTATTTATTTCCAGATCAATTTACTCATACGAACAAAAGCACTTGCAGAAAGGGAACAAGAAGACCTGCCACCCTTATGTTCCCACACGCTAACCACCCCAAGCGATAACATCCCCCACTCTCACCCCACCCTTGTGAGTTCTTTGAGGGGGTAATCTGAACTCTGGACCACTGTCGTCTGACGACTGATGAAGGAGCACGTGTCTATACTGACTATACTGGCTCTTGCTAAGCCAATATCAATGATCACCCGATGAATGGATTCTGTGGGAAATAAAACCGTGATTGAATTGAGAAGTGGTTAGATTAGAGGCCACCATTTACCCCTATGCATAATATTGGATACTTTAGTACGCAGGTACATAAATAACATGTTTCCATTTACTCGAATGGCAGATCTGAAGGGAATTGAAAAGGGTGATATATTATGGATAGTGTACGCAAAAAAACCACAACAAAATTATTTATTATTTATCTCATCCCTTATTGTACAGGCGGAAATTCTAAAACTTGTGTATTTATAATTTCTTCAAAAGATTGTTATTCACTTTGTGGCCTCATTAATAATAAATGAATTAAAATTATTTTGAATTCACCACTTTATTAATATATACACATAAACATGTTTTGAAAGCGAAGCTTTTCTCATCAGGAATATACAGAATACAATAGCATATTCATGATGATTATGTGTTCATGGCGAGGAACGCTTCGCTTTCGAAACATGTTGATACGTATGTATTAATAAAGTGGTGATTACAAAGTAATTTTCAATTAATTTACTGTGTATTTATGTTACAGAAAAAAACACATGAAGCAAATAAAATGAATTATAATGTATTTATTAAAAGATTGCACACAATGCAAAATTATGTTGGAAAAATGGTGTCGCTCTGAACGAAATCACACTTCGTGGCCCTTGGATAACCGGGCCACTGATCCAAAAACCACTTAGCCATCAAAGCAACCTTCATTCCCGCCGTAAATAACCTATCTGAATAAATTGTGTACTATAAAATTATTTATAAAAGCAACATCCAATTTATTAGACATTAGAGGATTGGTACATGAATATGAATGTATCCTCTCATAATTAATATCAAACTAAATAATTATATATTCACATTACTATGGTGTTTTTAAGTTGTCAGGTAGAGCCTAAATTTCAATGTGACAAGTAATAAATAATTCGCAGACAAAAATATCGCTTTTCATATCCATCAACGCCTCTCTGATAATATTACTCAACACGGAACAAAAGACACCTCTCCGTGAATGGCAAAATACAACTAAGCAAATTTCCGATCCCATGAGATCGTATTATTTTTCCCTAAACAATATCCTATGGGAAAACGCAAGTGTTGCGCCATAAGTGCATTTAGTTCGGGGTGTACGTTCATTTAAATAGATTTGTTATTAATTTGTAATTCCATACGGCTATTTGTCTTGGTGCATCTGGAGGGGTGTTAAAATGAATGTGCCAGGTGAGGGTTGAAATTAATGCAATGATGCTGCATCTCACTGCGGGTGCAAACCACCCCTATTGCGTTTAGGTCGGTCGATGGTTATTACTCAAATAATTTAAAAATATTTTTTTTGTGAGAGCATGTGTTCTGGGCGAATCAGTTCACAATCGAGTAGGTATGATCTATTTATTTCGTTATTACTGAAATGAATTTTTATTAGTCGATATCACTGGACAATGAGCTGATTCCAAATTATTGAGTGAATGTATTACTTTTTTGTTATGTTATCGTGTTTTATGGGAATATTATTTATATATCTATCTTAGTAGTTGTTGTGAGCATGAGTCAATAAAACACGCGTCTTCACAACAATCACTTTGTCTTCAGTATTTAAGATGATAATACTCTTATAATTTGATCGAGGAAAGGACAGCCTGGAGACCAATAACTTGTAACTAGTAATTTGTATTATTCCAGGGAGCTTCAAGAGCTGGTACCTGTGTTTTAAATATAGTGAGGATCTAGTGACATCTGTCGATAACTCTACGAACTATTTACCTTAGTGAACACTAGATACATCCATGCAAATATCACACTATCCCGGGACTATTTAAAAAGAATTTAACAGGTTTGAATCTAAGCTCTAACTCTAATCGCAAATATTTTCAAATCACGAAATTACTAATTGAATTTAAATATTAGGAGCGTGTTAAAGTTCAAACTAAAAACTGAAATTAAATATTTATAATACAGTAAAACAACTGAAATTAAGTAATTGAACACATACATAAAATATGAAAATTATAAATCTCGTTCCATACATTCATTCACGCAGTCACTCCGGAACTATAGAAAATCCAGTAAGCATCTGGGCTAAGATACACACAGCATACACATTTTCCTATCTTCTCTATTCTTGCCCTTTAACGCGATTAAATGCAATATATTAATTTTGGCATGACGTGTCCATGAGACCATTCGTATTATATTGCAAAATGAGTTTTAGATTAATGCTCCACATTCGATCAACGAATTCACCCATTATATCAATGATATAGAGTGATAATAATAATTAATTAAATCACGGTAATAAAGTCATAATTTCTCACGAATCCACGCATATTAGTTCAACTCAGATCCTTCTTGTCAAAGAGTGGAGCACTTTTTACGATTAATTATAACATTTGTGTGGTAATTTATTGCCGCACTCTCGGGTTTTTTAATAGCACATAAATGAATTATAGATCGAATTGAATGCTCATGATTTATTCCTGTGAATAAAACCTCGACATTTACTTCTTTATTCCTGTAAAACTTACAAATTACATGTAATAAATGCCGGCCATTGATGTATCATTGACCGTTTAATATATAGCACGCCATTATCGCTGCTCACAATTATTTGCAAGCCCGTTATTAAACCGATAGTTCAGCATGGAAAAAAGGCATTAAGCAAATTAACAATGTTTATTCATGGAGGTTTACAACAATGTAAAAATTCTTTTGCGCCACCACTGTGATTGATGGAGATATAAACATAGTTATTGAAATATTTTAATTTAAAAGTATTATGATATTTCATGCTTATGTAATTGTCATATTTCTTCACAAATTCATTACGGGGAACGGCTGCGGTGCCTGTTTCACAGAAAACTGAATTTTGGATTGGATGCCAAAATACCCATCGAAACGGAATGATCTGTTGTTTTAATTAATTATATTTTCTTATTTTATTATATTTTCAAAGCAGATGGGTTAAAACTGTTTTTTAAATTACCGTTAGCCCCTAAATAATTGTTAAAAAATGCCTCTAAAATCGTGAAAAATCAATTCCTTTATTGGCCGATATTTCATAAGATAAAACAAAAATAAATAAAACACTTCTCATCCTTACTAGATATTTACTAAACTATTAATTACAAAAAAATAGATCATTCAGTTTGGATGGGTATTTTGGCCTCCAATCCAAAATTCAGTTTTGTATGAAGCAGGCACCGCAGCCGTTCCCCTTAAAGTATTTTGAGTAATTTAAAAAACCTCTGTCTTTCTTATATCTTACATCAACCCTTAATAAATAGCAAATACAAAGGACCAGTTATAGAATAATAAAGCTATTCGTATTCAGGTATGTGAGAAAGTCGGTAACTATTACATAATACTCAAGAAGAGGCCAACGCCTATAAGAATATCTCGCAGCCAGCTTCCCATTCAAGATGCCAGTATCAGATTTGTATAACACGGGTCATATGTCATGTAGCATGACGTCATTCAGGAGCATGTAGTGGGCAATGGCGGAATAAATCAACCTCCCGCCCGAGCCGGAAATGGAGGCGATTTGGAGTCTTGTAATGGCAGCCTGTCATGTTTAGTTTCACGTCGATTTCAATATTTCTACAACCATTTTATCAGGCGTTGAGCCTAAACATTAGACAGCCATATTGGAGTATAACGCGGGTATTCTGAAATATTGTGTCCATTATTGTTTTGATACGGTTATGTCACAGATTATTACTTTTAATTAGGTCTAGTTTGAAGTGCTCGTTATAATCAGAACAATGCGTTTCCACCTTTAACGATAAATAACAATGCCACCGCTTTCGAGGATTTATATCATAAGTCTAATGATTGCATATCTCTTATGACAAACACCGACGACTTTGATCTAGATTTTAATAATATTTATCGGTTATTGTAATCACAATTAGGGCAGGCATTTACAATAAAAAGAACAACGGTTAATTTCACCAGAGCGCAGATTGCGCAATATTTATACAAATGTGGTGCCATTAACTAAATTGTGTTACCGTTTAAACGAGGTCTAAACCTGTTAATTAGCGTCTAAATTCAAATATGTTTTGTCACGAAAATGTGCCACGTTAAAAAAACAATGTATAATGACCGGCCTCTCCATTGTGGGGCAGGCGACCTGACCGGAGGCGCTGGGCGATGGCTGGGCGCTGGCGGGCACTGATGGGACGCTGGCGCTGGATTAGCGCTGGACGCTGGACGCCGCTTACTAACAACTTCAAACTGGTGTGACTATTCGCCATAAATTCACTTCCCGGTAGTCGACTACTTCAGTGTTGCAGTCATTATTAAAAGTGTTCGTATAATCTAATAAACCTAAATCTAATGTCTGAATTTCATAAATTGGACGCTGCCTTCGCTACGGCTATAAATCCGCAATACAACTAGGCAGATTAGCGAGCAAATTAAATTATTACTTTGAAAATTTGTAACTCTGTGATGGAACATTGTATAAGGAAACCCCTATAACTTTGTGTAGCTAAGCCACTTTATTTTATAGCAACACGCCAACCGGTTTCACCGCAGCCGGTTAGCCATAAGCGGTATGTTTATATTTATCCTGAAATCTGGCAAAATATTTTTTTTTTCTTTATATGTATCCATTTACCACCAATATTAAACAGACCGTATAAAAACAGTGATCAAGCATTTTTTAACAATTTAAAACTATCTCACTCAATTTATTAGGGTGTGAAAATATGGAATAAAGGTCTTTGTTATTAAATAAGACTTTTTCTTACGGACAATTAAAGCGCAGAGAGTGACAGATTTTAGCAACTTTAAAAATATGTTATAAGTATAAGAGCTGTGTACTGATCAAGTTAACATTTGCGCCTTGCTCCCGAATCTGGACTTCTAAATAATGAAAAATCGACTCCATTTAAGACAAGTTGGGCGGTCTCATTCTGTCAAATTCGGACTATAAATCTAGAGGTCGCGCAATTAAATTTTATTTAATTAATTTGTGTTGTTTCACAACTAATTCATTAAAATTAACATTATGGTATAATTGCGGCACGTTCGAGAGTAGAAGATACTCTCAGTGTCGCCATGTGAAAAACCACCATTCAGAATTAAAACGTTACTTAATAATAATAATAATAAATGGATTATTTCTATAGCGCCGTTTTCGTGAGAAAATCACCTCAAGGGCGCTTGAAATGGCTTTAGCTGTATTTGGTGACTAGATCTGAATAGACAGGCACTTCCCCACTTTTCTCTTCCCCTTCTCCTTCCCGTTCCCATTACCTTCAACCTCGCAACATATCTCAATTGGGGATTCTATAATAGTGGCACCAGACGGTTGGGACTCTTGTGCAGTATACACATTTGAAAGAAATTAAAAATTTAAGAATTTTATGTAGATACTCGATCGTCCCGTGTCTTCTTGGGGCATCTCTGGCTTCTTTTTCCACCCACTTACGCGTCATTTCGACTCTCCGTTATCTGCCCACTCGCATTCTTTTCTGAAAATTATTAATTACGCAACGATTTTTTAGTACTTTTTAATCACTGTGTGGCATACGTGGTTTACCACACATACGCCTCATGGACAACAGTTTACTCACATCCTGGATTGCATTATATGAGTTTATTTTTTTGAATAAGAACAGATTAAGGACGTATAACTCCTCAATAAGATGTGTTTTCTCACATTACGCATCAATAAAAGGATATTTTAAATGCATGTTTTTTGCAAAACTTTCACGATACTCGTAAACAGTTGCGTTAAATGGACTCAAGAGAGGTAATCAATTTCGTTGGACTTATACCTTAGCCTGAAAACGTTCGGGCGACTCGCGGATTAGATAGGCCAATCTCTCCGCGGTCACACATTCGTCACACCGCCTGGCTTTTTATTGTTTCGATTTTACAACTGCATTATTAATCAAATTCATCGTCACCGTTGTGAAACACGTTTGCGTAAGTGTGTCACTGCACGCCACTGTGTAGGTGGCTTTACCTATGCATTATGCACATTTCACCCCGTGGCACGTGGCTAATCTGATTATGAAAGTTATAAGTCATAAATAATTAAAACATTTGCCAATATTTGATGAGTAAAAAAGTTTCCAAAAAAAAAAACAAAGAAAATCGTGCTAAAGGTGACACAATATGATTACCAACTCTGCGATATTTGAGAAAAAAATAATTTACTGATTCAAAACCCACCAAATACGTATTTTACGTGTGTTTTTTCTTTCACAAATGGAATTTAGATGAATTAATTATTACATATTTCCAACTGGTTCCAGAGTTAGAATACGGTGACCGGATAAATCAACACACGTATGAATCGGCATACTTTATAAACGTGATATTAAGTATCGGAAAACCTAACCAAAGTTAACGAAATTGATAAAAAATAAAAATAAATTTGTTACTGTCACTTATTTTTTTAAAACAAACATATTTTATTTGTTTATTTATTTGAAACACACATTATTTAACTATGAAAACTACGAACGCTTTGACTGCCTAACCAGGGACAAATTTAGGACAGGCAAATTGGCAAGTTTAGTTCATATTAAGTACCATTATACAAAAATAGAAAGGAAAAAAGCTAGTATTGACATAGTATAAAGAGACGTGAAGAAGAGTACAGAAAAAAACATCTAACAGTAATGTTTTAGCAATATCTGCATCTAATTAATGTCTGACGAAAATGGGGGTGCTAACGATATGCGTTCATACTAACTGCGCAGGCGCAGACGTCACAAGCAGCCACCACCACGTCAAAATATTCTAGCCGACAATCTCAGCCGGTGCTGGCCCGTGCATGTGCGGATACGTTACGTTTACGTACGCCATAATATGAATATTTAATAGATAATGTAGGCAACTAATGTTGTGTCTGTACTGTACCGTTCTGCACTGCGCGGTGCTGGTAGATATGAATAAACCTTAAATTACTCCATTAAGAAGTGATGTTCTGATTCCTGAATCAATCCCGTTGATTTAAAAATATATCTTTACAGTTATTGGTTTTGTCTACATATAAAGCAAAATCACAATATTTTGCCGACTTTGAAACGGTTAAGAACTATATTTTTAAAAAAATTAACCTTCTCTCCACTTTTTAACCACAAAATTGATTAAATCTATGTTGTGTTAACCCTTCCCTTACGGTGCAAGAAAATCCGTCGAGTTCCGGTACTGTACTGTATTTTATTAGAAGTACATAGGTACATATGTACATAAGTAAAATATTTTGTATATATACTGAAAACGGGCAAAAAACATCGGCCACGCATAAAACGCATGATACGTTCATTTCAGCCGGCAGACCGCCGGCTAGTACTGACGACCGCGCATGGTAGCACGGTGAGCGATATTCCGTACCATTCTCGCTCACTACCGCACCTCTCGGAGAGTTATCAATGTACGCAGATAGACGTATATATTGACTTTTTTTTCCTGATTTAACAACAAAATCTTTTTTTTCTGTTGCATTCAATAAATACTTACATATTTTAATTATTTTATCCAATTTATAAATGTATTGCTGAGGAACGTCTAAAGTCTGAACTCTCTGATTAGTATATTTACAGAGATATTTAAATAATTAGATGCATCTCAAATCAGTTGACAACACCAGGAATAAAGTGTTAATGAAACAGCTTGCCATATTTTAGGACTGAACATTTGCGCATTTTCAATAAACATAATTTAATCAAAGTAAAATTCATCAGTTAATTTACATAATATTGTATTAAATTCAACTGGACTCATTGTGAATACGAGTATATAATACTTCACTTTAAATTCCAGAATCCATAAAATCTAACGTGTGATTTTACGGGGTGGTTTGACATCACAAAAGGTGTTAAGCAAGGCTGCGTAATGTCACCATGGTTATTAAATCTATACATGGATAATTGTATGCACGAATTGAAAGGGGTGGACTTGGGCGCGAAAATGAATAGTCCGCAAGTATATTGCATGTTGTATGCTGATGATGCGGTGCTCATTGCTAACAGTATGGAAGATCTACAGTCCCGCGTATCTAGGATGAACGAAGTATGTATGAAGAATGAGCTTATGATGAATGTAAGTAAGTCATGGTGTTTGAAAGAGAGAGTACGAAAACAGTGAGCAATATAGTTGTGAATGATGAATACTTGGAGGCCGATGAGTTTGTGTATTTAGGAAGTATGTTTACGAGAGATGGAAAGACTGATAGGGATATTGAAAGAAGGGTGAATGCGGGAAACTCCATTAACGGAGGACTGAACGCGGTTGGCGCAAACAAAAAGTTGTCCAAAGAAGCGAAGCTAGCAGTCCACAATGGAGTGTTGATACCAACCCTGATGTATGGCAGTGAGGCATGGAACTGGCAGAGGAAGGATGAAAGTAGACTGAATGCTGTAGAAATGAGATCTCTGAGACGAATGTGTGGTAAAACCATGTATGATCGTGTGAAAAATGTTGAGATTCGTAAAGAATGCAAGGCTGATGTAAGCGTAGTGAGCAAGATTAAGAAAGGGACGCTTAGATGGTTTGGGCATGTAGAGCGAATGAATGAAGAAAGGAGTGTAAGGAGAATATATGACGCGAATTTGAATGGAAGAAGAAGCCGGGGACGTCCAAGGAAGACGTGGCACGATCAAGTGAATCAAATACTTGAGTCGGGCCATGTCAGAAGTCGGAATAACAGAAGAGAATGTATGAGACGTTGTATGAAAGTGAATGAAGCAAGAAGTGTATGCCAAGATCGAGTTGTTTGGCGGTCCGTCCTCTCCGCCTACCCCTGCGGCGAAACGGCGTGATAGTTAGTTAGTTAGTTAAATGCCAGAATCCGTAAAATAGTATTTGTAACGATATTTGTAAATAAAGTTCAATTTCGAACATCAATTTGATAGCCAAATATTTATGTTATTTTTTTATTGTTAGAAATAAGTATTTTTAATTCAATAAACTCAAATTTGTTTTGCGGCATCATTTTAAAACATGTATTTTTTTTAATGTTCTGTTTAAACCATCATTTTACTAAATAAATATCCACATGTTTCGAAACCAATGGTTTCTTTGTAAAGATATAATATATAATTTGCTTTATGGCATCATGTTAAATTGAATTTTTTTTTTCTTCAAAAGAAATCACTTTGTGGCATCATAATTAATAAATTAATGAGAATGACTTTGTTTATACCAGTGTTTTTAATATGTAAATATCTACATGTTTCAGAAGCAAAGCTCTCCTCATCGGGATAAACAATATACTAAATGTGAATTATTATTAAATTGTTTACCCTGATGAGAGGAGCTTTACTTCTGAAACATGTAGATATTTATATATTAAAAACAGTGGTTTAAAAAACTAAATCTTATTAATTTAAAAAATATTTTATTTAAACAACAATTTTAATAAATAAATATATTCGAAACCAATTGTTGCTTCGTCAGGATACAATGAATGAAACATTTGAATAAATTAGTATTCTTTATATTCATGAGGAAAGCATCGCTTTGGAAACATGTTGGAATGCATATATTAATAAAGTGGTGAATACGAAGTAATTTTTAATTCATTTATCTAAATATTTATTTATTAAAATAGTGATTTAATCAATTTAAAAAAATTTATATCTAAGCTATATTTTTACTTTATAGCGGATTGGTTGATTGTCAAAAGCGGCCTAAATCAGAAAGTTATATAAAACAGGATGTTTCGCAATTAATTATATCCTCGTAAATCCATACATATTTTGACTGACAACAATGTAATACGATTGTTGACCTTTAATGATAGACGAGTTTTGAGAATATTTAAAGTAGGTACGCAAATAATATAAAAACCTTGTTAAAAACATATTACAATTTTTTTTGTTAACAAATGGGCATGACGGACAGGTATTATAACAGACGGATTAAATGTTTGTTTGAGAATAGGAAGGTACTTATTATTCATGTAGATTAATTTGATTGTTTGAACCGTTTGAGGTAAGCAAGGTCAAAAGCGTAAGCGATTTTACACCCGGAAAAGTACTATAAAATCTCCACCTCTTGAAACTGATAAAAAAGGTGTGAATTTGATTAATTCTGATTGAAATTCATACAGATATCAATGGAATAATCCTGTTTGTGTTTTTGCAGAGCAATTAAAACGTCAACGATATTTCAAATAAAAAGTAAGAGTCTATGCTTGATGTGTTTCCATTTTGAATTAATTACAATCACTCAAATGGGACGCGTAAAAACTTGATTAATTTTGCAAAATAATACTTTGATTAGGTACATGTGATACATTAACAATGCTGTGTTAGTTTTTGCCATGGAAAATCAAATACTAAAACAAAATCTGTAGTGTTTTTTATTAATTATGGATGAGTTATTGTGTACCAGAACCATCCTTCAGCAATAATGATCATCGTATTTTGGCACATCTTCAAAAGTCCCGGTTCACGGTCATCACACTCCAGGGTCTCTTTCCTTTAGAATAAAATATGTATATCTTAAAAATAAATATGAAATAAGGAAAACTACGTAAAATCAGCCAAAAATACAAATTGCTTGGAGACAGTGGAGATATTTGAATAATTACCTAGTAACAAGTAACGGGCTAAGTTAAAGCTAAAGTAATTTTAAGCAAGCTATGCAATAAGGAACTTGAGTGAATAATATTATTTTCAATTTTGGAATAACTTATTGAAGCTCGTAAACCTCATTAAAATGTATATTATAATAGCATCATATATTAATGATAAATGAGACATGAAACCGAAAAGACACAGAAAATAAAAAGATAACTGTAATAGCTGGGTCTCGAACCCAGAACCTCGTGGTCTATCCGGAACCTTGCACTCTAATTCACTCAGCTACAGCTGTACCACAATCCATCCCGTCATTTTTATCGGTATCACACTTTGATTTCTAACAACCAACATCATCTTCATTCAATTCCCACATATTTTTGACTGCTACCTTTATATCATGATTACAAGATTCGACCCGAATTTTATTTGTAATCTTTAGACAGTGTCTCGGATGTGTCTGTCCGATTTGTATTTACATCATGGTTAAAAAAAAAGTATATATAAACATTCACATAGAAGATAGTTGAACAAACGCTGATGCTGAATATACAAGTCATATTATATATAATACGTAGAATTAATTAAAAACAATTAAAACCATACAAAACTTAAACACCCTGATTGGTCGGCGAGCTCTAGCAGAACTTAAACTTCTATCACACGGTCGGCTGACCACGTGCATTAATAATAATGTGGGCAATTTTGCACGGTTTTGCGCTGCTAGGACTTGCACACGGGTTGCCACTGTGGTATACAAATTATTGCAAAAGCATAGTTTTTTTTTTTAATTCTTCCAAATAATTTATTATAGGATTTGTTGATTTCATATGAACCCGTCCGTCAAACATCCATCATGTTGACGGACTTGAAAATTTCAAACTAAGAAAATTACATTTATGAAAAAAAAATCTACTATTTAAGTTAGAAGCTACAAATGTCGGTTTTTTTTTAATTGAATCAAATTCTTAATTTTTAATGTGGTTTCTCATCAGGTCAATACTAAGCCATTGAAGTGATTTTCTCAAGAAAACGGCGCTATAGAAATAATCCATTTGTAAATATTATTCTTAAGAGTATTTTCGGTTCCATGGTAAATTAACAAAGGTATGAATCTGCACAAAATTCAAAAGCGATATAAAGTCATTAAAAGTTCGAAAAAAACTAGCCCGCCAACCTAATCTTACGTAACCTAATTAATTTTTGTCACGTATACACAATATTTTACTTGTATACCTAAGAACTTCTAATAAAATGTTTTACGTGAGTTATAAATGTAAATTATTCATGTTCATCCAACTCAAAAAATACAAAATTCTAAATGCGTGCCCTGTCTACTGAGTACACAACACCGGAGCTAGAGGGATTTTCTAGCACCGTAACTGAAGGGTTAACAAAACAAAGTTTTAACGACGAATTATGGTTAAAAAGTGGAGAGTAGGTTGATTTTTTTAAAAATATAAAGTCCTTATCCGTTTCAAAGTCCTCAAAATGTTTGAATTTGCTTTATACGTAGACAAAACCGGTACATATATTTTTTTAAATCAAAAGCTATCAGAACATCACATTTTAATGAAGCCATATAAAGGTCTATTCATATCTAACCGGTATCCAGTATATGGTAGTACAGACACAACTTTAGTTGCCTACACTGTCTATGAACATATTCATATTACGGCGTACGTAAAAGTAATGTATCCGCACCCGCACGGGTCAGCACCGACCGAGATTGTTGGCTAGAATATTTTGATGTGCTGGTGGCTCCTTGTGACGTCTGCGCCTGCGCGGTTAGTATGAACACATACCGTTTGCATCCCCATCTTCGTCAGTTGGACATTTCTTCAGTCATTAGACGCAGATATTGCTAAAACTGAGAAGATGGATAACGATAAATTGATTGAATTGGTCCGGAAATTTAGGTTATAAAATAATAATAAATATGGGAATAGGATTATAAAATCCTCAAACATATTGTGGCGGAAGCTAACACTCAGTTGACAGTCATACTAGCATACGTGCTGTGTCCGTGCTGTGTCCGTGCTGTGTCTGTGTCGTGGTGCACGGTGTAATGTGAATACTCGCATCTTGGCCGTTCCTGCACTGTACTGTTCTGCAGTGCGCGGTGCTGATATATGTGAATAGACCTTAGTACATACTTTAACATATCCATAACTCAATCGAAGACAGAGTCAAGTCAGCCGCTCAGGAACTGGGCATACTGTACAGGGCCCGCATATAATTTAATAGTACACAACTGCTGACTTTACACAAATCGCAAGTGCGCCCCACCGTCGAATTTGGTAGCCGCCTCTGGTCTGGAACCCCAAAATACTTTAAAAAACCCTTAACTCTGTGCGGAAACGGGAAGTCCGTTTGATAGATTTCCTTATCTTAACAAACGAATTGCAATCTTTAGAGCACAGGAGTCAGGTGGGAGTGCTGTCCTTTTTCTACCGGTATTTCAATGAAAAATGCTCCGAAGAACTAGTGTCATTGATCCCTTGGGCACCCGTCCATAGTTGAGAAACATGCCAAACGCGGGCCCAACATTTATACCTGGTTGACAGTTGTCACATGACAACGAATCGTTTCTACGACTCGGAGTTCAAAAGCCCGGCTGTGGAACGACTTGCCGGCCTCTGTTTCCTCCGTCCTACAACACGTATCTCTTCAATACCCATATTCACTCCTTCCTCTCCTCAAAAAGACCCTCCGCACAGCATTCCCAAAGATGATAATAATTTCCCTCAGGGCCTCCTGTGTGGAGTTAATTTAAAAAAAAAACATAAGATCAATTCATATCGCTTTGCTTATTGCGTTTTTCAATGCATTGGGTTAATGTGGGTATGGAGTAGGTAAAATTTAATTTGTTTCTCTGACAGCAGTACCCAGTTATTTTCATCACGAAATATTGTAATGTTTGTTTCTTTTTGCAAAAAACATTGAAGCGGTCGGTTCATTGACGTCAGAAATAATAGACTTGCCCTAACCTATCATTTGGATGGCCGGAGGCAAAGGTCACATGACACTAATTTTTGCACCAGCCAAGTTCACTAGCATCCATGTTTGTTTCGCGTGATTTTGACTGCGGTAAGCAAATTATAATCCATTTATTAAAGGGTCTAACAAAATATTCGGTTTTTGCAAACAAGCAGAACCTTTTTTACCTATTTGTCGTTGTACTTAAATTGGCGGCACATATAGGTCGCTCTTCCCCCCTTATTTTGGTTTCCTCCTCTTGCGTGTTAGGGCATCTGTTTGTATTATTTGCTCCGTGGATCGGTGAAACAACATGTCTTAGATCTGGTAACTGCGTAGACTTAGATTATGTAGGCCTGATGTATGCCTACCTTAGGTCTAATCGACTGGTGAAAATATGAACAAATCCGTCTACCATTATGTTGTGGCCGGTCTCTTGGCGTTATTAGGCATGCCTTCCAAATGACAATAATCGTAATTTCCTATTTTAACTCGGAGTCATTAAAACGTCAAAATAAACGTATTCATTCTTGCCGCTTGTTACCGCCTTACCATTATAGTCGTAAAACAATCATATTATTTGTAGACTTAAACTGGTCTCGTTTTAGCCCACTTTGGCCTTATTCTAATAAGCATGGTTCATTTTACAATACGTTTATAATTAACTTATGTCTGCTCACAAGGCGCTGTAAATGTCTTTGAAGCTGTGCTACTGACGACCAAAAATAGTACGATTGTTTAGAAGAATTAGTATATCGTCGCTGCATACATAATATAGCTTATGTGCCGTTTCGTACATTCTGATATGATCGAGTAAAACTGCTTTAAAAAATAATTGCAAAGACTAGATTTGTTAAAAAGAATAGATTTGTTAAGCTGGAAAGCTTGTTTAATAATTGTAAAAAATATTTTTAGCAAATCTAGTCTGCAATCATTTTTAAAGCAGTTTTTCTCGATCATCTCAGAATGTACGAAACGGCACGTAAGCTATATTATAAATGCAGCGACGATAGATCGTATTGTAAAATTTTTGGAACATTTCTCCATCTTCCTGTGTCAACTGTGGTTAGAGGTGCATAAATGTGGAGATAATCTTTTCTACCCAGTGACCGGGCTGCCTATTGTTCCTGTAGGGTTTTATAGAAGAATTAGTTAGAGGAAAATAATAATTTCTAGAGAATAATCTCATGCTTGTGTCATTGCGAACTTTTTTTTTCCTTGATCCCTAATATATGGGCACTTTCATTGTGAACCAATGATTCCTGGAGTAAAAAATGTAGATGGTATTTTGTCTTCGATGACTATTTTTGTTTTATTATTTCTAAATATATTTTAAAAAAAACAGTAGGTATTCGAAAACAGTTGCGTGTAGTCCATAAAGACTTAAAATCTGTTCATATCCTAAGAAAAACGAACCATATTAATAACCTTAACCCTTTAGGTGCCACATGTATTTTTTTTAAATGCTGGAGAAGTGTCGATCATTCATGAATATATATATATATATTTTATTATTTATTTTGATTACTTTTATATTTAGACACATGTTTTCAATAATGTTAGGTAATTTTAGTACCGTAGGTAACGCGTGACGAATTTTATGGCTCGAGCTATATATCGTTCTGCGGCACTCAAGTATAATAATGTATCGGAAAGATATATCGTTCGGAGGCACCTAAAGGATTAAAGGTAGTACGAAATATATGACCAGCGTGTTTTTTTTAGTTGGTCCACAACAATCAGTGGAAGACGAAAGTAGAATGGCCAATATCAATTATCCAATGCAATATTTGGTTCCATGATAATTCAACACACGCATGAATCAGCACACTTTTTAAATATCATTAAACGTACGGAAAAAAACTAGAATAAAAACCTAACCTAACCTAACATAATTATTGATTTTTATTTCATTCAAAAAATAAATATATATTAATACTTTTAAAAACTGTGCCGACTCATACGTGTGTTGATTTATCCGGTCACCGCATTGAAAAATTGCAAACAGCCTACCTTAGATCATAGGCCAATGCACGCCTCTGCTTGATCGGTGTTTTGGAGTCGAGGTGGGGGAGTTGGGTGGTTACTTGACTGAGGGACCAGTAAGAATTGTAAGAATTAAAAAAAAAAATATATATATATATATGTATCAAAATTTCATTTAATTTTTTTAATCCCATAAGGTCATAGTAAGCGCAATTAAAAGTTTGACAGGTATTTCCCTTAAAACAGTGTATAACTGATTAATTTTATTCCCATATTTTTCATGCACTTGACTATCATGAACAATGTTTTCAGTTTTTTTTTTTTAGATTTTGGATGTCCACTATTTTATGTTTTGTTTTATATTCTTATAAATAAATGGTATGATACCATTGAAGGAATATGTCTCACGTGTGTGATATACTCGTACATATATATTTTTAGATAATTCAAATATTTGTTAATAATAATTAAGATTTTTGCTTAATTAATGAGTGTACTATGTTCGTGGCTTCAATTAAAAATTCAAAAATTTGGATGTATGAAAATAGTAACGTTGGCCATATAAGTACCAACGGAACGTTCCACAAAATTTTCAAACATTACCTTGCGTCTTACATAGGCGTAGCCGAGCGAACGCGATTGTAACGCGGTTTGGAGCGAATTAAAGCGAAGAGATACGCAGCGGCAACGCTGTCCTACGTGCTCACGCGAGGCCCGTTCCCGCTACTCCAGTCGCCGCCATTGATCATTGACGGATGCAAAGGTTTTTTTTTATTTGGAAACTTCTATGATGAATACAAAATTATATAGAAATATACGTATCCCAAAAAAATGAAGCAAATATATGTATATAATTTTTGTTTTTTGTAATCATAATATTTTATTAGCTTTGGACATAGGAAACTTTGTAACGTTCTTCGGGAAAACATATTTTCACTAGCATTATTATAATATCTTTCATTTGCGTCCGAGCTTATTAATAACGCGTTTGGAACGTGATGTTTTATTTTTAAATATTTTGTGGTTTCCTTTAATATTTTCGTGGCATTAATAAAAGCTTCATTAACTTGCCCATAGAGATATTTCTATTTTATTCATGATGAAAAATAGCAAACACCGTCGCGTCGCTTAAGTCCCGCGCCGCAACGCACCGTTCGTCGCTTGTTATTTGTCAGATAAGACACTTTCAAGAGACGGTGACTATTTGACATGTTCGCACAGCGTCACCTTCGCATCGACGTCGCATACGTAAAACGGAGCGTAAGTGTTCCATTCGTAAGATTAAGTGAAATAGACAAACTTTGAGAATTATTGTGCACATATTAAATACATATTTTTAATAATACTCAACACTGCTTTAGGGGGTCTAGTTAATAGTCATGTTGGAGTGTTGTCGGTGTATTCTACGTATGTAGTTTTGAATATTTAAATGGGAGATTAAATGAGAGGATAAGATTGTAGTTAAGAGCTAAGAGAGCTATGAGCGGTCACTTCGCTAGGAATCGGTACGTACATTCCTACTGCGTACGTATTATGAACTCGGATTATTTATTGACGACAGCCGGGGTAAGGTGGGGTAAGTAGGTGAAGTCGTGACTGAATCCAAATATAATTGCCCCCAACAGGTTACATGTGCAGAGCAATAAAATGCTCACGTAAGTGTTAGAACACTCCGCGCTAATGTGTTAATCATGATTCGCGCTGGGCAGCTTTTAGCCAACCTACTTGTAGCTTTCCTTCCTACCAACTGCTGCTGATTTATTCAGGCATAAATGGTACAATCAAGGAATCTGGCGATGCCAAAACTACTCATGGCCAATCTCGTTATTGATGGATGACATTAAATTGTCTTAACGGTGCAATTAAACAAATAGCTCTCCGATTAAAAAATACATAATAAAATTAACCAATAATTGGACTAGTTTTTTTTTGTTGCTGTTAAAGAATTTCTATTTCTCTAGTCGATAGAATGTACCGATTAATTTACATTTTAACTAATTATAAAGATAAAATAATGTGTAATTCTGCAGTTCTCATTGATCTCGCCAGAATTTGACTGGTTCGCAATCGAGTCGAATCGAAATAATAATCAAATAGGGTTTCGAATTAATCACCAAGACTCATTGGATTCGAAACATAGTTACACGTATTATAATAATTCGAATACTTTTCGACTTTTTGAGTTGAAATATTAGATTAACTCTTTGATTGTTTTGAGAGGAATTCGACAAAAATACATAATTTTGACATGGGTATACTGTTCCCATCGGTAATCCGAAGTATCGAGTTCAAACCCCGGAATCACGGGTTCACCCTCTGCAAGCTAAATCTTACTGCATAGCACGATCTACAAATACAACCTTTGAAGGAAGGAACAATGAGCTACCAAAATCCACTACCATTTTTTCAATCATAACGATTTTAGTTCTTCTGTGTAATCGTATATTTGTGCATGCGCGTGACATTTGGTTTCACCGTAAAATTAATAAATAAAACTATATATAATTCTGCAAAATTCAGAGAGTGAAAAGCAAATGCCACTGTTAATATTGCGTAAGCGGTTAATTTAGAAACATAGGTTTAATATGACAAAAGATTTATTATAGACAGGCACAATATAAAACATCTCAGGCCCTACTTTTACTTTTCTAGACCATATTTCATATCGCGGTGAGCAATATTCATTAGACATCTTAAGTAATCGACTTCGCCCCAAAGGTTTATCAGATAAACTGTTATAAATTCACCGATACGCACTGGCATTATTTAACGCTTCGTTTATTATATTTTAATTACACTTTTAATTACACATCACACGATAAAATAATAACGTTTCACCTTTGGTAAACGGTATAAAAAGTGAAGCTGTCAAAACAAATATAAAAGATTTAATTTTTGACGCGACCTTGTCTGTCCCATCAATGGATGACCTCGATCCGAAAAGCTTTCCGACACTCGTGAGGAGTTGCATTAAATTTCATTATTGCTAGATTTTCAACAACAAAAAAACACATGTTTTAAGAACGCAAAGAAAATACTTGCTATTTCATAAAGATCTGTTAACAAGAAACATTGTATCACAATATTGAAACAGTTTTTCCTTCTGACGATCAAAATATATTTGAATTTAACAATGATCCAATGGTTAACCAATAATTATATGAATTAAGTTATGTGGTGATCAATACTTGTAATTAAACAGTCAAATTTAAATGGTCGTTGATATGGCTGTGATTACCATGTACGGTTTTGAATACCTTATAATTATTACTTGCATTATCGAAGGAGAAACTCGCCTGCTTGATTCATCCTACGATCATTTACTGTGTAGTCTGTGTGTTAACATTTCAATTATAATAGTAACACTGGATATTTACATCATAATATTATAATATAACGGCAACAACTTAATGGTGAAGACTAATTGATTTAAGAGGAACGGATGCGTGACTTGTTTCATACATAACTTAATTTTGGATTTGAGACCAAAATACCCATCCGACTTTTTTTTAAATATATTTATATAGTAAATATCTAGTACGGATGAGAAGCATTTTATTTATTTTTGTTTTGAATTATGAAGTATATGCCATAAAAAAAAAACAATTTTCATAGTTTTAGAGGCAACTTAGAAAATTATTAGCAGGTTTATCGTTTTTTTTTTCAATTATCGTATTTGCTATGTAAATATTATTACGTCAATAAAAATACGAAAACCAAACATTTGAAAAAAAACGTTTTTACAACGTTTTTTTTCGTTTTTTAAACGTTTGTGTTCCAACGTAAAATTGTCGCTTTTAATTTAATTTAAAGTCCACCATAATGCTTACTTTAATATTGTTATTTATTTTATATAACTAACTAACTAACCATCACGCCGTTTCCCCGCAGGGGTGGGCAGAGAGGACGGACCGCCAAACAACTCGATCTTGGCATACAATTCTTGCTTCATTCACTTTCATACATTCTCTTCTATTATTCCGACTTCTGACATAGCCCGACTCAAGTATTTGATTCACTTGATCGTGCCACGTCTTCCTTGGACGTCCCCGGCTTCTTCTTCCATTCACATTCGCGTCATATATTCTCCTTACACTCCTTTCTTCATTCATTCGCTCTACATGCCCAAACCATCTAAGCGTCCCTTTCTTAATCTTGGTCACTACGCTTACATCAGTCTTGCATTCTTTACGAATCTCAACATTTTTCACACGATCATACATGGTTTTACCACACATTCGTCGCAGAGATCTCATTTCTACAGCATTCAGTCTACTTTCATCCTTCCTCTGCCAGTTCCATGACTCACTGCCATACATCAGAGTTGGTATCAGCACTCCATTGTGGACTGCTAGCTTCGCTTCTTTGGACAACTTTTTGTTTGCGCCAACCGCGTTCAGTCCTCCGTTAATGGAGTTTCCTGCATTCACCCTTCTTTCAATATCCCTATCAGTCTTTCCATCTCTCGTAAACATACTTCCCAAATACATAAATGCATATTAATGTTTTAAATTAAAAATAAATATTTTACATTACATTATATTTTCAAAGTAGATGTAAAATAGTAAAATAAATAAATTACTTCTAATCCGTATTAGATATTTACTCTACTTTTTGAAGAAGAAAAGAAAATTAGATTTATGTGAATATTATGGCTTCGAAACCAAAATTAAGTTCTGTATGAAACAGGCCACGCAGACGCTCCTGTTAACGTTTTCGAATCGATTTTTTATTCTTACTATTCAAAGATTATCCTGTTTAGTTAACGACTTTAGTGGCAGAATAGAAAGCTCCTTTGGCTCTGTTCCCCGAGGTCGCGGTTCATAACCTGGCAAAAGCGCATAAAAGTTAAATAAATGTATAACTAATTACAAATGTTATACTAAAGCATGTTTCAAAGTGAAATATATTCTTAGTACCGCCATGCCATAGTGAAAGATCACCTTTCATAATAGAAACGTTGTCTGAGATAACTTAAGCTTTTAGATGTTAAGTGACCAAATTTGAAGGGCCAGGTGTTTCCCAAAAAAAATAAATTATAAAATACAAATTTTTCCAGGTTCAGAATTCATTCGTCACTCTTTTTTTATAAGTATAGATTTGAGCACTTGCGCTTTGGCTAAATCCTAAGAAAAAGATTTTATGAAATGCCTGATGTTTTGCCTTTTTTGCAATAATTTTTTTATACCATTCATTGCTTATTTAGATAGTAACCAGTGGCGCGCAGTCCATAAAGGCTTAAAAACTATGCCCACTCTATGAAAAACAACGAACCATAAAGATAAATTAAACGTTTTCTTTTTTAAATACTACAAATTTCTAAGAAACGGTTATGAACTTGTACCCTCATTTATTCAATTGGCCATAACAATCAGTAGAAGATGATGAACTGCCGCATGACTTAAGAATTATCAAAGACTCAACAGAATTCAGAACTCAACTTAAAACACATCTTTTCAGACAATCGTATCCATAAATTAAAGAAATTCATCTGTAAATTGCTTAGTTAGTACTTACCTAAAGTCATTAAATAAAATTAAAAAATTAAAAAATATATATTTAAATATATATATATGTAATTAAAAATTCACGCATCGGTGCGCAAATGCGTCCACAGCCCGCAACACTGTAAACAACCAAAGTGTAAAATAAAAAATAAAAACAAAAAACTTTAATATTTATTAAAGCTTCTTACGCTTTTTAAGGTAATTTTATAGATATTTTCGAGTCCTAAAATTCATTTTATGAATACTTTCCAGTCCTAAAAATTAATACCAATAATTCAATAAATACCAACTCTTCTTGTGCCACCAATCATCTAATAAATGTAACATCAATAGAAAGGGAGAAACAAATAACCATGTAAAACTGTCATCTCTATAATTAATTTTTTCTAAAACTGTGTTCATCTGAAGCGACCTGCCAGGTAAGTGTGTTTTTCTGTATCTGTTTGTACATAATTAGTTAAGAAATATTTGTACAGCGCCCTTGAGGTGATTTCTCACAAAACCGACGCTATACAAGTCATCCAACTATTATTATTATTATTATTAATAAAATCACTATTTTCAAATATTCAATACACATTTTATACCAGAACATGAAAATCTACACATAGCCTACTTTTGATAATAGAGAAAAAGCATGCCATTAGTAGGAACCTGCATGATATTGAAGTATTTTTGTAATCAATGTTCTCTCATTACAAGCATAACTAATAAATAAAAATGTTATCTTTCAAATTGTGTGTTAACACCAGCGGCGTGCATTTCCATATGGCCAAAAGTAAGCTGTGTCTAGTTTCTCAAGTTCGAGTAAAAACGTTAGAAGTGTAAATTGTGTATATGAAAATTGCCATAAGAAAAAAGAATTGCGTAAATATAAATAAATAAATGTTTTGAAATTATTTTTTAGTATTCATTTATTCCTGAAGATGATAGCATTGCTATCGAAACATGTAGAAATATTTATATATTTTAAGTAAAGTGGTATATACAAAGTGTATTTTCAATTATATAAATAAATGTTTAATTATCTCCTTTTTTTAATTAAAAAATATATATATATATATATATCCACACTGGGATTTCACGTGCTGGGGATTTCATTTCATAATATTATATTAAATTATTATAATATCATGAATTTCTGATAAATTTATTGTAATAAGAGTTTCGTTATAAGAGCAGTTGAGTGGTTTCCATGTTAGTATTTAGTGTTAATATATTTTCTATTTCAGATCTCTCTAGATATCGTATCCAGCCTTATTTAAGTTTTAAATGTGTTAATGTTAATGTAATTTTTTAAGGAGAGTTAGATTTTTTTTTTGTAAAATTTAGTACCATACCATAAGAATCTTTTCTGTCCAAATGTTGTATTTGTGATTGCTTGTGTTTTTTACTTTGAGATCTAGTGTTTCTAATATAAATGTTGGTTGTTATTTCTTGTTTTTTTTTTTGGTATTTATGAATGTAAAGTGGTATTGTTTTAGAGTATAATTGTTTTATTGATATGATATCATCCGCTAATTGTTGTGGCAAAGTGAATAAATGAGTTTATTTACCTATCTGCATGTAATATATTTTTTATACAAGATTATAGGTAGGTAGGCATAGCTTTCAGCCTTTATGGACTGCACGCCACTGGTCAATACTTAATTATGCATCGATTAAATCAGATAATAATTATGTTATTTTATCATCAATTTGGTATTTTGAATAAATTAGCATTAGTTTTTTTCGGGAAATGCAAGGGTCCAAAACTGGCACAATAAAGTTTCTAGCAATCGAACAGTAGATACAACAAAGAGAATCCAATAACCCAGCGTCCGGAAGTATGAAGAATATATGCAATATCTCCTGAATGGTGAGCACTGGGCAGTGAGTACTGACTCTGAGCAGGTCTCCTAGTTTATTGGTCCATGGTTGGTTTATAGCGGCAGAGTTATGGAACAGGAGCATCGGGAGACCCCTGGGGTGCTCAATAACGCCACCGCTCAAAGGAAAAAACCCCAGCGAGTATCTCCTGCCCTGGGCTTTCCGAGCAATGGCGAATACCGGTACGATAACTGCACACTTATGAATAACGACAATATCGGTTATCGATAACACAATGGTGTGATCATGATGGCTGCTCCGTGGTGCATTGGATAATAAAGTGGTTGAATATAAAAATCAGAGTTTGTTTCATGATGAATTAAAATAAAAAAAGTTACCCATTAGTATATTATACCAAACAAATATTATTAAAATAAATATATACATGCATTGGCGATTTTCTCTTTATTTATGCAGTGAATTCCCCCCCCCCCCCTGTAATAATAACTGCCTAGGAGCGTCCCAAATCATATATTGTGCGTTATAAATTCAGCACATATAGGTCTCTCGGTCTTATGAAATAGTTCATACAAAATGCACTAGTGGTACTAGAGTGGTAGACATGCGAAATTTGAACGAATACTAGTCGAACGGGTGCGTAGCGACTATGAGATTTGATAAAAACAAATTTGTGCGGAATAGTATTTTGCAAAAATGGGTAAATTTTATTTGTGGTTATTGCGATTTAAGTTTTTTTATGAAATATTTTAATGATTGTAGATGTTACTTTTTATTGCTACATTTCTAGAATTTTGCCAGCATTGGCAAGTGTATAAAAAACAAAGAGTTTCTTGCTTAAATTGTGATTTTCGCAACTAAAACATTTTGTTGTGACCTAAAATATGACTTATGTGTCAGAATTATATTATTTAGCCACAAACTTTTTAATGAATCGCTGACATGTATCTTGTTTTTAAATCGTTAATCGTTGGTGCAGTGATGTGATGAATTTCTGTTCTAATGAGAAAAAAAAATATGTATAGGAATTTTTCAGAGATCTAAAGGATTTTTTAAGCTGGAAAAACTTACGTAATGACATACCGTGTACATTTTTAACCAACTGGAAAGATTTTTTGTTTTCAAATTTTATTTCTCCGATTTAACTCCCAATGAGAGTGGCCATGAGCCGCCACTGTGTGTACATTATAAAAGCGCGCGAGGAAAAAAGTTTTCGCCGTAATTAATTGCGGTTAACGCAGAGATCTTACGCTATCCAAGAGACTGCAATGAATATCTTGTTATCGCGGCAAACTTCAGTGCCTCCAAGTTCTCCAAAACATTTAGTATTGAATATGTAATTACAAGTATTAATTGATTAATTAATTAAAAAACACTTTGTTATCACCACTTTATTAATATATACATATTAACATGTTTCGAAAGCGATGCTTTCCTCATCAGGAATATTTATTATTAGGAAAGCATCGCTTTCGAAACATGTTGATACGTATAGTTTAATGAAGTGATGATTACAAAGTAATTTTTAATTAATTTAATAATAATGACGCCACAAAGTAAATACCAATCTTTTGAAGAAATTACAAGTATTAATTCATTAATTTCAAAGTATTACTACGCCAATAAAGAGAACTGGCTCTTGAGTTTGGTGTAGGAATTAAACATGCTAATAACAATAAGAATTCACAGTTAAACATAATAAACAGGGCTATATTAATAATCAATATTAAGTACTAGAAATTAAGTAGCATTAATAGACAAAAATATGGTTTATAATTTCATTGATTAATTTTTAGGATTTTATTTGGTTTTTTGTTTACTTTTCTGAGAAGACTAATATGTTTATTTAAACTTCAAAATATAATATCAGAAGTTAAATTAAAATTCTATCCTTTATATAATTAAAAAATTCGACATATTTTCATATAATATACAAATATTTGAAAGTTGGTAACAAAATCATTAATTTTTGTAGACTGCATATTTAATGCATAATATTGAGACAGATAATGCATATTGCTGAGTTCGTAATATTGTTAAAGTGATTATGAATACATTTCAATGCAATTATGATTCTTGCACTACACCTATCGTAATTAAACTTGGCATTTGTTCACTCACTCATTTGTAATTTAATAGACTGCTCACCTTTCTAGTACCAATATAATGCAATGATTTAAGACAATGGGCAATCCAAATATCGTTTACGTAGGTATATAGCATGAAGGTTGGAAAGTACTTTTGAACAAAACGTAAAAGAAACAGAAATGAGTTAGTATTCGTAAATGAATTAAATAGTATACTTTGTATTCACCACTTTATTAATATAAAGATATCTACATGTTTGAATAATATCAAACCGTACCACGGCTCTTTTTGACAAACCTTGTAAACGCGTAAGAAAGATTAATTATCTAAAAAGATAAACATATCTCAGATTTATATTATATTTTATTCTTACGCATTTCCACGATGACGCATCTTTAAAAACGGTCCTTTTCTAAATTATTTATATAAAATCATTGTGTACGTATCTAATTTCTACATGGCTAAATCATATCCAGCACCATGGGATTTGCAATTAATGTTTGGCGCTATGGCGGATCTTAAAGCAGTTGTTTTTAACGATTCACACATTCGTATGAAGAGATAAGAATAATTACCGCATTTAAACGTCTGTAGGTACTACACAGTACGTAAACGGCGCCCGATAGTCTGGCATCTGGACGTTTTGTACCTACACCTATACGCTGGGAGCCTTAGGAGCTGGGAGTCGTATGAACTGAGGTGTGAACTCACGAACTAGAAGTCAACTCTTATTATGTTCCGGCTCTTAAATGAGGCGTTATTAAATTGAGTCGTACGAAAATATTAAGCTGGTATCATGACTCCCGCTCCTAACAAAGTGAGTCATGACCCATCGCTGCTCCGGAGTAAGGTGTGATAGTATATAGAATATCCTAACTCGACAGGGTTGATATATACGTCAATAACTCGCTAAGTGGGGTTAACTAGGCCTAACGTGCTTTCCAATCATCCGGCACTTACAATAATAATAATATAATTACGTATCTTCCATCTCTTCCCACGCGCACCTGCACTGGCCAATAGGCACTGACTACGGTGAGTACTCGTACTGAGTAGATAGGTACAGTGTGCGTGTGTAGCGCAGGTCCTGCAGCATAGCAGTGGAGAGATTACAATGTGCCGCCAGTAAACCATTTAACTAACTGTTATATTATTACAAAGTGTGCCTTCTCCGTAACAATAATTAATATCTGTTTTGATACGGTTTCGTTTTAGTTATATGACTATGATTTGCATGATCATATTATTACTTCTATCAGATTTAAACAAGTATTACTTACAATTTTCATGTACAAGAAAACGTTTTTGCATCATGAATTAAAATAGGATTATCCTAAGATACTCTACTGCCTTCAAATTGGTTCAAGGTAACAACATTGTCAGCGAAATTAAAAATAATTTAACCTCAATATGTAATGATTTTTTCTTTAAAATACACAAATGGCAAAGTCTGCATAAGGGGTAGTGATAAGTGATAATAAATAAGATCAACTTATTTCCAGATGATTTGGCAATGGAAAAGATGACTGCTTTGCGAAATTGAATTAATATCACTCTTTGAGTGGAAGTTGAAAATAAAAATGAAGATAATATTAACAACTCTCAAAATTAAACATGAATCCGAAAAGACACAGCTATAACTATTGCTCAGTAGATTAGAGCGCAAGCTTTGCTCCAGTCCCTTCCCGAAAATACCATGAAGTCCTGGGTTCGAGTCCCAGCTGCTACCGTTATCTCTTTTTGTGTCTTTTCGGTGTCTTTTTGTAATTTTGAGAGTTATCAATATTATCTTCAATGATTAAAAATAATAGTAATGTTTGGATTTCTTCTATAGCACCGTTTTAATCAGAAAATCACCTCAAGGGCGCTTTGAAAAGATATTTCGACAGTGAAATAAATGGCTAACATTGTGGCACTTTATATCTAAGAATATAAATCAGGAATATTCTACAGTTGCCAACTAGAATTTTCACCATACGATAGAACGAATGGTAATGCGTAAGAATTTTGACTAATGAAATAATCGGTTTTCTAAATCGTTCGAACCTGAAAGAAAACTGTAATACGTTTTAAAAATATATGAAATAAAAAATAATAATAATACGTTTACATTCTCGCCGTCAAAATGGGTTCAATGAATACTTCGTGTTTATGGTAATGTGGATAAATATTTCAAAATTCCCACTCCAATCTTTCAGATATTGTGATCTCATTTATGAACGATGAAAAAGCCTTTTAGTAGACGTCCATTCACAAATCACGCGGGATAATTACGGTTAAGTTGTGAGTTGAGTGCGATGATCTCAGATATGATTAGTGCCATTCAACGTGTATTCCAATACATCACTCCGCTCGATGCGGACGGATCTCCCATCAATGAGTGCTGTAATTTAATTTCAATAGCCCACCTTGTCAGACAGGTGATGAAGATTTACTCTTTTCTCTCCAACCCACCGCTCTCGTGACGTAACATTCGAAAGTAACCTTAGTTTTTGCTCTGGCGAAGGTTTCAACACTCTCGCCCGAAACGATATCAGATATTGTCCAAATCAAGTATTGAATCAAATAATCGTGAAAAAGTTATAAACAATACTTTATTGCACATTAAGATAACATCTCTTTTAGCATTTTTGTTCCACGTAAACCCATTGTTAGCTGTTAGTTTATACAAGTGTGTGCGCAGATAATGCACGATTTATGCCCGCTAATGCGCAACGTCTTTATCGGAAGTTCTGTGGTAGTTTTATTGACTGATCGTGCCCGGTTCTGCGATTACACTTTTATATCGGCGGAGGTGTTTGATTGAATATTTGACCTAGCACATTTCGGTGGGCGTCATCTCATCCGAAAGTTAATGTGAATACTTCTAATACTATTTTAATCTAGTTGGCGCATACAATTGTTTATAAGTACAGTAAACATGTTTTTCACAAAAAAACTATAAAAAATGTATTTATTGGTTACAGAGTACACTATTGTACGGTACGTTCACCAACATAATACATGACAACACCACAAACTACACATATCAAAAATACACTCTACACAATACGGTTTGAAATCATTGGAATACATTATTTACACCAGCTGTAACAAGTTTTCTAAGGACCATGTGTGCGTTCCGGACAAACCTCGAAATGATGTTCTGAGATTTTATTTTTTTTAAATGCTCTTTGGAAAGTCATTTATCAAAGATACCCACTCTATTCTGATACCCGCCCCTAAACTTTGCAGATTCTGATGTAGGTACTCTAGGATGTATTTCTATTGTATCTGTATGTTTCGAGCCTTTACATTTATTTGTATTATTTTCCTGTTGTTTATATATATATATATTTATATTTTTATTTACATATTTGCCTTGAAAACTTTGTACATTTATTTACGTTATTTTCCTATCATTTACATGTATATTAATTTTTTTATCTTTTCATTTACATATCTGTCTTAAAAATTTTGTTAAATAATAGTTAAGGAATACGATAGAAGAAATTATGTCAAAAAAGCTTTTCCTTATTCTTATTGTTAAAATGCATATTAATAAGCATAATCACCTGACATCCAGTTTTGAAGACAAATGTTTAAAATTTGATTTTTTACGCCATCCGAATCCGCGAGATTCTATTCAGCTTGTCGACCCGTCTCATTTAGAGGCTACATTATTACTATTACTATTTTTTGTTGACAAAATTATTGCCATCTTGGAATTATCTTCGAATTCATTACGGGGTATGTGCACGGAAAATAAATTGTAAGTTATGATAGACTAGTCATATGATGAATCAAGATCAAAATGTGGATATGGCATAAAGTCTTTTTGCGAATATGTCACAATATAATAGCGTGGTTGTGATTTATTTATCCAATATATTTCCACTGAAATCAGAGTAGAAACACCGCGCAAGTTGTTCAAAAATCAAACACGCAATCGGTGTGAACATTAATCGACATGATAAGACTAGTTTTTCCTTCCCAGTTGCAACAAAACTACCTCAACCTTATTAATTAAAGCGCAGTTAGAGTTTCATGGATTAAGCGTGCAGTTTACTAGCGGACTTGTGTCCACATTTAACAAGCGGCGACTGAAGGTCTACTTCCTGAAGTGCAGAACAAAGCAATATCCTTTTCTTATCTCCTTATCTGCAATTTGCTGTCGTTCATTAATATTGCACTCTAATTTTATTCGCGATACTAAAAATGCAGCAGAGCTTTGAGTTCTTATTACCAGGACGTACTTTAGTCTAGAAATTCTCATCTAATTTATCATGCATGTAGTAGTTAATATTAACTAATAGCGAATAATGCAATGACTACCGTAAAAATTAAAACTTTTGTGGACTATAGTAAAAATTCCATAAAAATCTGAAAGGAAATTAATAAATTAATTATAATTACCTTGTATAAACAACGGTTTTTAATGTGTAAATATGTACATGTTTCAAAAGCAAAGGTCTACTCTTTAGTATAAACAATATACTGAGAATTATGTCAAGAATAGACAAATAATAAGCAAACAGAACAAGTTAAATTGTTTAAAAAAGTAAATTGTTCAAAAAAGTTAATTGTTTAAAAAAGTTAATTGTTTAAAAAAGTTAATTGTTTAAAACAGTTAATTTTTTGAAAAACATTGTATGAAATGTATTGGTTCCAGTTTTACTAAAGGGAGAATACACAATTGGGTTTCACTAGGAGATATTAAAAATAGGTAGTTTTATAAGTATCTTTTCAAGCACTCGATATACGTGCAAGTGAATAATTTAATTGCTTTTATTAAAACTGGAACACTGTGGTCAATAGTCGTGTGATGAAGAACCGCCCTATTGATGTTCCTCCTATGATTTATTGGACCATGTTTATTCATTAACCGGTAAACCTTTTTGCAATCATCCTCGCGTATATAGTGGGTTCACATTTAATTTGTCTACACATTTCTCGTGAGATTCATTATAGTAGAAAATAATAAACTTTATAGCTGAATTTAATAATTGTGTATCTTCGTGGATATCACCAGTCCAGTCGTAGCATATAGTAGATGAATATACTGATATAATATTGTTATTCTGTCCTGAACTGGATGAGAGTATCATAAGTAAAGTTCTAAATGTGGTATAATTTATGCAGATTTCGATCACATGTTAATTATTCACATCTTTGTCCAGCATCATAATGTTCCACCAACGTCTGAAGGCTGTGAAACTCACAAGGAACCACAACTTGCATAAATAAAGGCTTTATCGAAACTAATAAATCCTGTCGTATCTCATAATGAGATTAAATGCAATCACAACACTCATTATGAGCCATGGTTTATTTCGAAACGATATTGATCTCTAGATAACCCTCTTCCAATTGTGGCCGCGTTGTATAAATACTAATAGCAAATAGCCAATATCGATCCAAAGATCTTTTGAACCTTTTTTAATCGTACAAAGATGGATATGTTTTTACATTTAAATCGTATTACAAGTTAATTAGGGTCAGAAGTTACTAGGTTGATCATTATCTACATCATTCTAGTTTTCTTTCCTACAGAAACATTACTCATTGTGAAACTTGCTTTGGCTGGAAGATGGAATTGTTACAGATATTTTAGTCGTTCGTTGTGGCTCACCGTTTATTAGGCAATGGTATATCAGGTGAAATACGAAAAGTATTTTTTTTCCGTGGAATCAACTAGTCTTCAAGTGTCGGGCATAACAACATAAAAAGAGACATTATATAAATACGTTAATTTAATTTAACAATCCGACAAATGAAATGCTTTACTGAAAATAAATCATCACAACTGAAATTCTTTCGTTGTCAATATAATCTGTCATTACTTTTTATGTCTCACTATCGTAATTAATAAATTATTTTTTAATCATTGAAGAAGATAACATTTACACATCCCAAATGAACCACGAAACCGAAAAAACAACAGAAAATAAAAAGATTTCAGTCGCATCTGGGACTCGAACCCAGGACCTCTACTTATCCGGGTCTTCAATGATTAAATATTACAATGAGATTTACATCATCTTACAATGAGGTTTACTTCTTCTTCAATGATTAAATATTACAATGAGGTTTACAAACTTCAATAAGTTATAAAAAATAAATTGATTATTTCTTTCCAGACTCGTAAAATAAGTCAATAGAGGTCTCATATGAATAAAAATCGGGTAGGTATATCCGAGACTCTATTCCGATTGCAATTATGTTCGGGTAGTACTTTGCGATCATCATAAGGATAGCAGCCAATAATATGGGATTTAAAAATGGAGGATAATATTAACAAGTCTTGAACTTGAAGTATGATATCGGTGTAGATGGCGTAAATTGAACTGGTCTCATTAGCTAAGTTGGTTAGGCGGTTACCCCGGATAGTTTTGTTTTTTTGGATTCGTGGTTCATTTAGGATGTGTTAATATTGTCTTCTTCAATGATTAAATATTACTATGAGGTTTACAAACTTCAATAAGTTATACAAAATAAATTGAATAATAAATTATTGTTAAACAAAAGTTGTAATCTCGGTGAATCATTTAAAAATAATACACAATTTCTTCGTGTACGTACATCACTTATGTTTATAGTTTGTATTTAATGTGCCAACTAGTATTCAAGACAACAAATGTCTTCTTTTATCATGGTAAAAAATACTTAATTTAAGAAAAAAATGGAAATGAACAAAAAATAATTATTTCTTCACAAGATATTTATCGAGCTTATTTTAAAAGTTGTGAAGAATTTTCAATTTATTTGGCTTCTTCAAAATCTTCGAAGCCGATTTTTATTTGTTAAAACACCATTCTCGTATCGTACGTGATGACCTATGACCTAATATATATTTAACACAATGGTGGTATCCAAATGTGAAGGATGGCGAATAACACTTCTATGTAACTAATCGCATTGCACTTTAATTTGAAGTCTGCAGTATTATTTCGGACTTTATTGCGCTATTTTATAATAAGCCGATTCATAAAAAAATAACGAGCGGATTCCACAGTTTATATGTAGTTTATATCGTCAGCAGACAAATAATGTTTTTTTTTAGTTTATAATAAATGAATTATAAAAGCTTAGCAGAAAATAATTTATATTGATATCGTCTGATAAGTGTCTGGTTTTTTCTTGAAAACATTATACGATTTTCACTTTCCTAAAGAAGTGAGCTTCTTAAATAAAAATACAATATTTGTACGTTTCCTCCGCAAACCTCAACAATAAAAACAATTAAACTATCAATTGTACGACAATATAAATATTTGAAATAGCTTCTTTAAATTCCAAAATAGAAAAATATTGAAAAAAAAATGGAAATGGGATGTTAATGAAAATTTAGTGCTTGAACAAATCCTTACCTTTTCAGGCGAATTAGGAAAGTATTACAGAAAGATTAATTACCGGTATCAGTCACTACGTGCGTTGCCTTAATCTACTATCGAGAATGCTCTCAGCGTGTTCCCAAGTTAGCGCAGGAAAGCGCACCACGTTTCTAAAGTACCCCTGCCTTATTATGATACCCGGACAAGTGTTTGTAGCAGTGTACACTGATTTTGCCACAATGGGAACACGAGTGCATGCCTATCTAATCTAGCATCTTATTGTCAGCTTTCACACCTCGGATACCTTCTACCTGCGCCCCCAGCGGACCTAGATGCATATTAGAGGCGATCAATGCTTTTTCTAATTTCATTACAGAATCTGTTTAAAGATGCAGATGCATTGTTGCCTTTCTCTAATCATCAATCATAAATATGCAAATTTACATGATCTTTAATATCGATCGTGATGAAAATTTGTAAAGACAAGGACGCTTAAATAGTTTCTACATGTAGAGCGGATAGATGAATGTGGGAGAGTCGGGAGAATATACGACACACGGGTATTTGAACCACTTTAAATAATACACAATCAAACTTTATAATCGCATGCCCACCACTCTAAAACAACTGCTAAATGTAAATATAATATCTACAATTACGTCAAAAAGTATGTCACTGCCTGGATCAAATGTAACCTGTTATTCAAAACATGATAAATCCAAACCAAACATAACCCTATACATAAAATACTATGCTTTATTGATAGTCCCTTCTCTCGTTTTCCGTGCAATATACTTTAATAGTATTAAACTTAGTTGAAAGTATCTTTAATTACGTATTTATTTATTTTTAAAGGGTTTGCCTACTGTAACCAAAACAAAAACAATAATTGTATTTCTCTTCTAATTCTATACCAAATTTACATTTATGTAGCAAAACAAAACTAATCAATACACATCAATACTTGTACCACATTTAACACATCCACGTGAACATATCAGGACAGTTTCTCCTAGTAACACATATAACACTCCATTCACAGTATCACCTCTTCAAACCTACCTTACACTCCACATTACAAAACACCATACAAAGCACCTTTATTATGCTTTAATAAAACGTATTATGTAAAACGGTACTGTATAATTTATAGATTTTTTTTTTAAATAAATAAAAAAGCGGACGGAAAAGGGTATCAAGGACACCTCATGAAACCATGTAAGTTCCCGAGTACGTGTCCAAGAGGGAGATGTTTGATCTACCATCGTCTCTATCTACCTCAGAAAAATGTTGCCCATCTTAAAAACAATATTTAATACCGACGACCAAATTTATTAATTGTATACCCCCACACAACCAATCTGAATTTAAATATTAATTATTATTAATGATAAAATTAATAAACATCCGTGTATTTGATATCAATTCATAAAATATTTTAAACAATATGTTGTAAATAAGTCTGTTCATTTTAATGCTACTTATGTACGAACGTTCGAACTACCAAACTGCCAACTAGCTTGTTAGTGAAATAAAAATCATTTAATTTAATCTTAGATATGCTCCGATACCGTTACATACTATTTGTCAATAAAATTTACCGCATCGCAATGTTACGAAAGCGGCCACGCTAATAAAATCAATTTATTACTAATTTAGTATTTACAAGCGATGTATTCACAATAGAGTCCACCTCTCCGAAACGGCATCGGGCTCAGATCTCTGCTCCATACTTGTCCAACACGATTAATAAGTAATTACTCATTAGGCGGTGGGTGGTCCGGGTGGTAGAACCTGCGAGGTCTGCGGGGCGGACCCTGCACTGCGCGGTGTGCACTGCGCTCTGCGCGGGGTTATCTGTGTCGTTCTAATTGGGTTAGGGTTGCCCGCTAGTCCGAGCGTTGTTATCACTTTTCGTTGATTCATGAAAACACTTAGTTTCCGATCCAGGGAATAGGATATCTTAGGCAATTTAAAATGATTTTTTTTTATCATAGGGAAAAAAATTAACCGTTTAGCTTCTTAGATCTTTTTTACGGATTAACAGTAAATTACCTCCCTATGATATGCCTCGATAAGGAATTATTTTTTTTAATCCCTATCACTTTTTAATGTTATCTTTGTTATTTCTTCACATAATGTGGAAGGGTGGGTGGTACATAATTTAATACTGTAGTTCAACAAGTTTGGCCTTTCTTTTCCGTGTTCGAGAGACCTTCAACCCTTTATATGTGGGCCACCATAAAAATGATTTTACGCATTTTTACACCATACAAATTAACTAATACCTCATGCCAGCCTTCGATTTTGAAAAGGGTGAATTCTATCTAAGGTTTTTTTGTTGGAGATTGCTAACAATGAAATAATGGTCGTGAAACTATACAGAAAAGTTAACTGCATAACACTGACACTTGTTACCGTACTATACCAAACTTTCATGAAGTTGGAATCCCGAAAGGTGAGATTTTCGAGACTGAAAAATATTAGTATTTCAAGGTGTTGAAGAGCTCTTAGGTAAGTCGAGAAATCTGGAAGAGGTGTAAGAGATTTAACAATCACGTATGTATATTTTGGGCATATTGCCTGTTTTATGTACTTAAACAAAAACAAACAAAATAACAAAAAAAAATAACAAAAATAAAAAATAAAGAAATAAAAAAACAAAAAAATTGTTTAAAAAAAATAAATTAAAAATTGAAAATCAAAAAATTAAAAATAAATAAATAAATTAAATAAAACAAAATAAAAATTCGGTCGACAAAAAATAAAGAAAGACGTTTAAAAAAATAGAAAATAAAGGCACTGAAACTGGATCTTGTTTACATTACATTCATCAAATTTGAAGAATATTGCAGACGGGAAAGATAAGAAAAGTATGTAGTTAGGTTGGATATGCCTGGTTTATCAGACATGTTATATCCACATGACTTATTTTCACATTATGTCAAACCGCCAACCCTTTCTATTATGCATGCTCCGTATCATCGACCACGCTTCACCGACATTTCTTTACAGTCACAACGTATCTCGTGTAGTTCATTCGTCTGTTGACCAAACACTTTACTTCCCGGATAACCTTACTCTTGCGGATACGATACGATAACTTACGGTGGGTAAGTCTGTCATCATCTCACTTAAAATAAATCAGCATCAAGACGACCATAGACCGTTTCAAGAAAAGAAAACCACGAGTTTTAGGAGGGGTAAAACTATAAAATTCATTATTATTCGGGTTTAAAAAAATTCCATTTACGCCTTACCTATTATATAACTTAAGGCAGCAATGCTTATATTATACAAAATTATCGAATTATACTGGTGATTCAAGTTTATTTCCTGATAACAAAAACAAATTACTTAATTTTATTTGTCAAAAAAAAACTTTGAAATCAAACAACAATGTATCAAAATATCTCTGTCGTATTTTTGACATTCAAACATTATTCATTCATTTATTTTTATTATCACTTACAACCTTCCAGTATATTGTAGACATTTAATCAATTGAAGCTGGATATATTCATTACTATAGCAACACCAAAGTTCTTAACGTTTTCAAGCGTTGTTCAGCAGAATTTCGAGCGAGGAAGCTTGTGGTCAACTTACAATATATTCACAAATTATTTATGAATAATATATATGGATTTTTGCCGATTTTGAAACAATTATAACCATATATATATATATATATATATTCAGATTTGAGGTTATGCCTTGCATCGCAAAAACATCGCAACTCTTTTTTAAACTTTTTTATTTTGAATTTTGATCTGTGTATTTAATTTAATTTTTCAATTGTTTAACACATTCTAGAGTGGAAGATACTTTCAGTATCGCCCTGGTGAAAGACCACCATTAAGAATTGAAACTTTGCTGGAAATGGCTTTTAGCCGTTTTGGTGACCAGATCTGAATAGCCAGATATTTCCCCACCTTCCTCTTCCTCTTCTCCTTCCCCTCCCCAATACCTTTAGCCTCACAACATTCCTCAATTGGGGATTCCATAGTCTCACTCCAGGCGGTTGGGAGCAGTTGAGACTCTTGTGCGCTATTTACGTAAAAAAAAAGAAAAACACATGATTATTTCAATACATAAATTTCAAAAATACTAAAAAAAATCGTTTTCATGTAATTTTCTTCCTTGCAAAGTGTTAAACAATAAATAAATTAACATATGTCGTAATTTACGATATAAAATCATCTCCGGGAAGCACAAGTAATTTCTAGTAAATAATATGCACTTGGACCATTGTGCTTTTTTATACTTTCATTCATCTTTCGATGAGCCATCTTGGTGTTATCATTTAAGACCTTTTAAAGGTCGCAGCACCCTTATTTTTTTATCTACTATAAAATTTCAAACGCAGAGACATTTTTTTTTTTAATTTTCCACGATAATAATAAGTATAAAACAATTAATTAAAATAAATTCGAACAGGTTACATTAAAAAACGGAATGTTTCGATTCCAAAAATAATCAATCATTTCAAAATAGAAACGTCGATTATTCCCATCGCTATCTTTATCTGAAAATCAAATTTCAACTGAACAAACAATAAAATATTCAATAAACACATCGCCGAGCAACCGTCTATTATTTATGCCAATCTCATAAAAAGCGATATTTGTTAGTTATCTCCTGACTGCAATCATCGCTGGTATCTATTATTAAATCAAGAGAGCTTGCAGAAACCGTTCCCAACACACGAATTTCACAAAGCGTGTTAAGCATAACTCTCCCGAGTCATCGACTTATTCAATCAACAGAATCAGATATCGATTTGGTTATGGAAGCATCGGGTAGACTAGATATAAGGGGCGGATCCGTATTTACATAAGATTTTTAATTATCCGTTTCTCCGGTAGGGACTGTGTGGTGCGCACTGGCAGCTGGCTCTCATTTCGGCTACATATCGATAAAATCTGGGCCCTCCTTTTTATTTGTTATTTTGTTTTTATGTTTGATCTAATGTCTTGTTACGTAGTATCATCGGCTCTCGATCGGATTTTTATTTTTCAATTTCCTCTTCTGTAATGAAATACGGCTCCCATCTGATGGTCTGAGGTGTGTGGAGAAAGTGATGCGAGTGGAGTAGGTCAGCAGGTAATGGGGAGAAGGGTGTCTTATAAAAAGGGTTAAGGTAATCTGATCTTGCGTTCCGCTGATTAGCCCCCGCCCCGCTGTAAAGTTCGAAACGAATGAAACTCATTTGCTACCTTTTAATTTGCATTCCAAATATGTCTTGGTTCACCATAATAAAATATGTTGAGATAATTCTTATTAAAACTATTATTTTTTGTAACACTTTTTTTTATTCCTCAGGGTTTGTGTACCTCGTATTTATATCATTACGCCATAGTAACAATATTTGAAAAACTTTTCTAATCAATTATTAAACTAATTATGGCTTTTACGTTTAATAAAAGTTTAGATTTGTGAAAATAGGTACCTACTTACAAATGCTTCATCATAATTTTTAATTTTATTATTGTCTAATATTAATTACAGACAATGGGAACTTGTACCCGCTAAGCCACCGCAAGTAGCTTGTCAGCAGGAGTTTAGTTGAATAATATTATATAATACAACAATAAATAACAATCATACAAATGTAGTGCGAAATTAGAACAATATGGGTGCATGCATGTTGTGATCTAAACAAGTTGGAAAAATGTATATTTTTTTAAATACGAAAACAGCATAACAGCATTTATTATAGAGATACTTATGTTCAATTTCATAATATCGAGTTAAATAATATTATAAAAATATCAAAATATTAGCAAGTATTAAACAAATTGAGAAATAAAAAATAAAAACAGTAGTAGAGTTTTGTTACAGTGAGGATGGACTTAATATAATAGTAACACATAAATAATTTTAAAGTCACCCGCAGCTATCGAGTAGATATACAATCGAGGAGACCATCATATTTGTTCAATAGACAATGTAATAAAGATCAAAATAGCGTAAATGCAGCAGTTATCAATGAGATATACAACCAAGCTTTACATAATTCCTATGAAATATCTATTTATTGTATTAGTCATTTGGTCCTGATATTAGAAAGGGTGGGCAACCTCCAGGTGTTCTTACTAATATTTACATGATACCACTCCAAAAATGTGTCGCTTCTTGAATGTTATTTTCAAATATAATTCCAAGCGGGATGTGGCAATTTTAATTTCTTTAAAATTCTACTTAGGTAGCTCTACCTTACTTTTTTTAAAATTATATACAGTATGCTGTTCTAAGAAACTAAAACAATTGTTAAAATAAAATAAAAACATCTTTAAAGTAAAATAATAAAAAACGCCAACTCAGTAAATACATTTTAGATTCCATTATCCCAATTTTATCATATTTTTACAGAGTAATATCGAAAACAGTTTTTTTTGTAAAAAAAATTGTAATAAATATTTTAAATACCACCGCACGGTTGAAAACAAAAGTTTTATAAACCCTTGCGGTTTCGTAACACGTGTCTATCATAAAACTTGTAAAAGGGTGTAATTTATTGAAGGCCGGTAAATAACAAAGTTTGTTACGCCCTCCGCCCTCGGCCCTCGGCGCGGGTTAAATATTTGGTCGCAAAAAACTCCGAGGGTCTCACTAACTGCCGCCCGCGCACGCTTACGGAATAAAAGGAAGGATTGATTAAGGTACAATAAAAACAAAAACGCGTCATTGAAATTGATTAAAACTACTTTTGTAACACCGAGGGCGCCGCTGTATGCTGGTTATTACTCACAAAGGGGTATTTTAGCATTTATCGGTTTTAAATCGAGATCATTTGTAACACATGCTCCTTTGTTCTTTTTTAAGGCTCAACCTTCTATGATGCACTTTGGGGAAATTTGTAGCTTAATATTATGTGGCATGTATGGTTGATTTTCAATTAAATCTCGTATACGACATTTTCTATGATTTTATAAAATGTTGATGATAATATTGTGTAAGGTCTTATTTTTTTAATGTACTCATGTGTCGCTCATGTGAGAAACAAACATCGGAATTACTTAAATTTGACTGTACATATTTTTTTATCAACTAGATATAAATATTTAGGGCTTACACCTTATCTTCAGCTTTCACATTTTTTTTATAATTAAATTATTATAGTCCACAATGGAGTGCTGATACCAACCTTGATGTATGGCAGTGAGGCATGGAACTGGCAGAGGAAGGATGAAAGTAGACTGAATGCTGTAGAAATGAGATCTCTGAGACGAATGTGTGGTAAAACCATGTATGATCGAGTGAAAAATGTTGAGATTCGTAAAGAATGCAAGGCTGATGTAAGCGTAGTGAGCAAGATTAAAAAAGGGACGCTTAGATGGTTTGGGCATGTAGAGCGAATGAACGAAGAAAGGAGTGTAAGGAGAATATATGACGCGAATGTGAATGGAAGAAGAGGCCGGGGACGCCCGAGGAAGACATGGCACGATCAAGTGAATCAAATACTCGAGTCGGGCCATGTCAGAAGTCGGAATAACAGAAGAGAATGTATGAGGCGTTGTATGAATGTGAATGAAGCAAGAAGTGTATGCCAAGATCGAGTTGTTTGGCGGTCCGTCCTCTCTGCCTACCCCTGCGGGGAAACGGCGTGATGGTTAGTTAGTTAGTTTAGTTAAATTATTATATTCAGTAGTTCCACTAGCTCTGAGAAGTAAAACTATATGTTAAACTCCTGAGATTACAGCTTTAAAACAGACAGGCATTTTTAATGGTGTGTAAATATTTAGTATGAAAAACGGTGATCTTTTCCTTAATTTTGTACATTATTTATGTAAAGTACTTATGTTTTGCCCTTTCAATAAAATGAGGTAAGTCTTCAAGTATTCATATGTATTTAATAACTTGGGGATTCCCAAAATTATGTTTGTCATTTTTATGAACCTCTGACATTAGCTTTTTTTAATGTAATTGAGTACCTCAATATCATTTAAACCGTTTTTTTATCTTAATCATTGAAGAAGATAATATTAACACATCCCAAATGAACCACGAAACCAAAAAAACTACAGAAATTAAAAAGATTTCAGTCGCATCTGGGACTCGAACCCAGGACCTCTACCTATCCGGGGTAACCGCTTAACCAACTTGTAGAGGTCCTGGGCTCGAGTCCCAGATGCGACTGAAATCTTTTTAATTTCTGTTGTTTTTTCGGTTTCGTGGTTCATTTGGGATGTGTTAACATTATCTTCTTCAATGATTAAAATATTACAATGAGGTTTACAAACTCCAATAAGTTAAAATATAAAAAATAAATAGAATGTTTTTTTTATCGTTTGAAAGCAACTGCGTTTGCTATTTAAAGTATTATTTAAAAAATAAAAATTAAAAAAGTTATATTTTCCGCATAGAAGTTGCCATAGTGAACATAATTGCATTCATAAGTTTAGAACAGAGTGTAAATGGTCGTTAGATACCTTTGATATAGAGGTACTCAATTTTGATCAAACATTTCATAGCATCACTTTCATTTTCCTCATAAAATTCCTGAGGTCAATAAAAAACTCTACAACTGTGCGAACGACTTCGCCTTGTTTTAAAATGGGGGGGAGGTATCTTAAATTGCCCATTTTCAGTGTAGCACAATAAAATATTTGTATTTTTAATCCAAGCAACTAAGGTCACGAAAAAGATTCCCTGTCATCATTAGTGTTAATTCACATGTACTGTTTCATCTTCGTTCGACTCCCAAAATGTACACATCCATGCCGATGCAACATATAATATTTTCGTTCCTCAAATAAATTCATTTATTTGTAACCATAAAATCATTCAGAGTAACTGTTGCCGGCTAAATCACCGCTAAACTTGAAATAGAATTCTTAAATAGTGATGTGGCTGCTTAAAAACATTTTTATGATCACCAATTAATGTCTTTATTGTACCTTTTATGTGATATTATACAAGTGCCGTAAAAATTTTATTGGCGTCTACAGCATAAAGCAATTTCAATCAATAAATGAGGCTATCATATTTTTATTGTAACACGTAAAACCACTATGCATAAATTCAAATGCATAAAAATTAATCTCGCGAAGCAAATGTACGGAATATCTTCCTCGGTTATAAAAAAAGTCAGTAAATGCTATTGTTTTTTCCTACCGAATACGTTTTTTTTTTAACAGCACGAGGTTCCAACTCCCCGGAGTCAGTGGGATTATGATATTCATTATGTGACTAAATTATATCGCTGGTACTACCAACCATTTATATGTACCTATATCAAGATGGTTAGTTTTCATATTTAATATTACACAACCTGCATGAGATACAAACTGCTTCTAATCTTCTCTGTAGCGCGCTCTGCGATTCCAAATGTTTCATCTGATCTTGTAAATCTCGATGAATCCATCGGTTGTCACAATTTAGAAGGAAAAAATGGGTCTTCCATCGAAATAATAATGGCATCTTTTCTCAAGTCGGTTAAAATATCAATTTAGGCTGAACTGGTCGATAATTTAAACCTTTGAGTTCATCTTGATATTGAACTTGGTGGTCTTAAATCACATTTAGCTCTCCGTTCACCAACCCTGCCGAGATTCCATCGTGTAATTTCAGAATGAACGCTGTCGGAATATCTAAACTTGGCACATGATCGTTTGTATTTCTGCCATGAAGATTTATTGTACCCCAGATTATGAAATTGATTTTTTATCCCCGTTGGTTTTCAAGAACTCTCGATTGCATCAGATACTGTCCCATCAGGTGTACCAATTGTTAAAACACCTACCTTCAATACCATTAAGTCGTGCTCGGAGCTTCCAGCCCCATTTGCTATTCTTTCCATCGGCTCCCGAATCTCGAATCGTGATGACTGGTAATTCCGGCCACACCGAACTGAAATCAATTCAGGCTGACATGGTCATCTGATAACTTATTCCGTAATTACCGTTGTAGCAGAGCTCTATGGCGGTATTTCATATTTAAAGATTAAACCGTTCATAATTGAACGTGAAATCCTTCATTTACACTTGCTCAAAGTATTGCATTGCACGAAGTCTGATTATCTTTGACAGTTTCAATTCTTCAAAATTCCGGTCTCCCGACGGCCATTCCCGGGTACTCGCTTCACGTGCGCCCGGCGCACCGAGAGAATGCTTCGAAACGTCATTGTTATTCGCGATTCCTTTTTTGCAATAGCGCACAATAAGATTGGCGTCATTACCTGAATACAAAATGTACTAATTATCGCGGTATTCAGCCTAGGGACAAGTGTTATCTGTTGTGACCATAGCTTTGAAACAAAAGACACAGATAAAAAAATAAAACAATAATTATCAAACGCTTGTTGTTTTCTATCTAATTATTGACTAATTAAGATCTTACGTCTATCTGCTATCGATGTACTATATTTCTATAGCTTGGCAAGTCAAATTAACATTATTTAGTGCTGATATTGCCGTCTCAAGGTATGCGCCACTTCGACGACATAAGTAGTTACGTTTACGTATAAGTGCTTTTATAATGATGATGTAAATGCTAATCTTTCCAAATCTTGACTGACATTGTTATTGAACCCGTGACCTGCGAATTGAAAGGCAAAGAGGAAACATCCACATCATACAGCATGCAGCGCGCCTTTATCTGTAACGTTTTATTTTCTCAATTCATTTTCATATCTCTGATAGCAACACTTTGTGTGTGTACTCAATTAAAGATTTGTTCAATTACTGGTGAATGCGCAATATGCATTGTCACAAACCGGGTTAAAGATTGGCGCTGCAAGCACAGCCCAGTGAGTCATGGCGCTTGCGGATAAACCGGAACACATTTCGGATGTTGGTTACCCTGAAACCATTACAAATTGCACAATCCGAAGTGAACCGGGTTAATAATTCCGCAGCACTGACGGCGCACCAGTACTTATTAAGGTCTATTCACTTCTACCAGTATCGCGCAGAACAGAGCAGTACAGTACAGGCGCAGCGCAGACGCCAGTATTAGCATTAAACCGTACAGCACAGCACAGACACAGCATAGGCGCGAGTACGGCTATCAACTGAACTGTGAACTGAGAATTAGTGTCCGCCTCAACATGCTTGAGGATTTTATAATCCGACTCCCATACGTATTATTATTTTATAACCTCTATTCCCTGACCAATTCAATCAATTATTCGTTGTCCACCATCTTAGTTTTAGCAATATGTCCGTCCATTGACGCCGACTGACGGTTATGCCAAAAAGGCGGTTCTAACGGTGATGTGTTCAAACTAACTGCGCAGGCGCAGACGTCACAAATAACCGCCAGGAACGCTAACATATTCTAGCCGACAATCTCCGCTGGTGCTGGCCTGTGCATGCGCGGATACGTTGGGCTTAAGTACGCCGTAATATGAATGCGTTCATAGATAATGTAGGCAACTAATGTTGTTGTGTCTGTACTGTAGTGTTCTGTACTGCGCGGTGCTGGTAGATGTGAAAGGACCTATACTAGAACCTCGTGGTGTGTCGGTACTGCGGATTACGGACTGCGGGGAACAACGTGTAGAAATAGACTAATGGTATTTTTGTAAATACGGAATAACCGAGAGGTGCAATGTACATGCTGTAATCAGAGACCCGCCTCGACGGTCCACAGCTGACAGGGGAATGAACGTTGATAATCCCCGATGCTCAAATTGGCTGTTCGTGATACATTAGTATTCATGCTCCAGATTTTTTAACTGCAATCAAAAAGGGTGCATTTATCCGGAGGAATTTGCAAACAACGCTATTGTTAATTCGCCGTATTTCTATTAGCAAGATACTTCAAGGATCTTGCATAACTCTTTGACTTTTATGTGTTCGGAAATACGGTCCACGGATTATTTTTAGATGTTTAGAAGTTGCTACTTAACGAAAGTAAGAAACAAGATTACAAGTTCCCTTTGATCCTCATTGTTGGTATGTCATATTATGCCATCGATAGTGGATCACCTCTCTTTATGGCGCCAAGAATATACGAGTATATTTATAGCAGAAAGCGACTCATGCAGACTCGGTACAAGCCAGGCAGATCGTTATGGGGATTTTTTTCTGACAAAATTAATAGGCCAACCTTGCTCCCATACATGATTACTTATTTTAAATTACACACATCTTAAAATGGTAGAAGGAAGTTGTATTGTAAACCTCGAAAAGAAACAGACTCCAAAAGTCTGACTTAAATTCCGGCTTCTCTTCACTTCATTGTTGTCTCATTACTCCAAAGATTGTATCAAGTTGTTAGACACCAAGGTGTTCTGCAGGTAGCTGTAGTCGTTATGTGTCCTTAATATTTTTTGCAACTGGCAACGGAATTACTTTTGATTATTACATTATAAATAATGGGATAATATTTTTTATTATTTCGTTACAGAAAATCCACCTAGATTTCGCAACATTGTGATTATGATTTTCGCCTAAATTCGGAGTGCAAAAACACTATAATACTGGCAATTAGTGACAGTGCACAAATGAGATTCTTTTAATGGAGCAGACTTTCCATTTTCTATTATTCTAGAGCGCCTAGGAAATCCACTAACTATACAAAAATACCAGTGCAACATAATGTACAACTTATAATTATAATTATATTATAATATGGATTAATATTTTGACGTATTTGCAATCACATTATTATGTCTATTGAGCAGCGTTAAAAAATTATAATGTTACTCCCCCGTTGTAAGGGTTCCAAAAGGCTATCATTAATACGGGAACTTCGAATTGGTACCTTCCTGGATACTCTAGTCTCAACTATATGCACGGTGTTTAATTTCTAATGGCCCGCATGTTTAAAAAACCTGAATGGAATTAAATAATTAAATAATGTAATAAAACTACCTGGTACGCTGTTCCGACCTTGCTGGTTAGTATTTCTCGCCTTGTATTCCAACCGATCCCGTTATTGCGGCCAATTACGAGAATTTGGTGAAGAAGAGGAAGTGTATGGAGTATGTTGCGTGTGTGTGTGTGTTGTTCGGCACTAATTATTACAGAGGGCAGAGTGGTGATGAAGTAATCACCCGGGATAACCTGAACCCGCTGGTGTTCAATGTTGGCTGGTGTTGCCCGGTGGTGGATGGTGTTGATTGGTGTTGATAAATACGGTACGGTGCTTACCCACAGCCGTCTTTCGCAACCTTTCCTCTGCCACGGCTATTATTTTATAACGCTTCATTATTTCGTGGATTTTGTACCTAGATATAAAAATGAACTTTGAAAATTAAATTGAATATATTCTTTAGAATTTTATAAAAAGTCAATAGATGTCTGATATTTTAAAAAAATGGATATTAATCCGAAGGCACTATCTAATTTGCAATTGTGTTCCTTGGGAACTTTGTAATCATTATAAAGATAGCTGCCAATAATATGGGATAAAAAATGGAGAATAATATTAACAAATCTTGAATTTGAGATATGATATCGATGAAGATAGCATAAATTGAACTGGTCCCATTAGCTATGTTGGTTAAGCCCCGGATAGGCAGAGGACCTGGGTTCGAGTCCCAGATGCAACTGAAATATTTTTATTTTCTGTCATTTTTTCCGTTTTCATATTTCATTTGGGTTAATATTATTTTCTACAATGATTGAAACATTATGAGTTCATAATTAATATTTAAGAGCATATTGTAACGACTCATATCGTCAAACAAGCTGCCCAGAAAATCAAAACTGGATGCCTGAACATGAGTTTTGTGTAGTTTTTGCAGGCCATACAAAACATGCCAAATTTAATACGAATTCACACAGAGTACTAAGAACAGTGGAATTTAAATATATTTTTTAATTATTTAAAGCTTTACTTTTTAAGTCTTCTGCTAAGAGTTATTTTTTGCTTAGACTAAATCCTTATTGTAGAAAGTGACAGTAAATGTCTCAATTTTTTTTTTCATTGGGTACATTTCTTAATCCAAATCAAATTTGTGCCTACTCGGAGATTTTTCAATAATTTTTGTTATTATTTTATTTATTTCCAATCTCTAAAGATGATTATTACCCAACAAAGTGGGATGGGAGGATCGATTTAAAATTTGAATTGCCTTGCAATGATGTCCTTTTCATTAAAATCGACTTAGGAACACTTCCAAGATTTGAGCAGATGATGGGCCCTACCAGACCATCGATAATGTTTGCTCTAGAAGAAGGAGATTTATTTAAATATCTTTATTTTTGGGAAATTCGTTTATCAATGCAAGGGCTATTGCAACCAATGCCCAAACCTAGCTGCATAATATATTGATGAGCTGCGCATTTAATTAAAATGAAAAATTCATAATATCACTGGGACGCTTTGGCCTTATTACCATTACCATCTCATGGTTTGATGTGCTTGACTGAATTTATGTTACATTATTTGTGCTCTTTGGGAAAAAATCTTAACTGTATTAACAACCCTAAACAATTAAAGGAAAAGGTTAAACATTTGGTTATGAAAAATTTACTAAAGTTGCTTTTTGTACTTACTGAATAAAATATATTTAATATGTTATAAACAATTTGCTGCATTCCTAAGTTTCGTCGTCGGCTCATAAGCTGAGTGATACGCAACTCAATATTATCAATATTACTCAATAATATTATCTTTTTTTAGTACTTAATTTTAAACGGATTTTTTTCCTCATGGCACTAACCAGTACCTATCAAACAAATATACATAATTGTTTGCTCTATATTTGTTTTTCTCATCTCTTCATAAGTACTTAACTATTATAATATACTCAAATTATCTGGTATACGTACACGATTACTCTATACTTTTTTATCTTTTCTCTTTGAACTTAACTATTATTCGATATTAATTATTATACTAAACGCAAATTATCTGGTATGTACAATTGTTTTTTTTCTATACTATTCTTCACATCTCTTTATACTTAATTATTATACTTTTTTCTAGATATATTATATTACCATACTATGTTAATACTAGCTTTTTTCTCTTCAGTTTTTGTATAATGACACTTAATATGAACTAAACTTGTCAATTTGACCGTCCTAAAATGGGATTTGTTCCTGCTAGTTGGGCAGTCAAAGCTTTCTTAAATATCCTTGTTAAATAATGTGTGATTCAAATAAATAAATATTATTATTGAGCAGTACCCATTATTTTGGCTGCACGAAAATCGAGTCCTCCGCCTGCCTATACTAAATTGAACGCATAAATACTACGTTATGAAAACCTATTTTATGACACGGAAAGCAATGTGTAGTACCAAGTCAATAAAAATATGCTTGTTTCAAAAATTAATCTTCACGATCACGATTGTGTGGTCTAATATACGATCTTATAAAGAAAGAAATAAATGTTTACCGCCAAGTTCAATGCTATATATTTGGCTTATTTCTGATGGTATATAATTAAAGTTGCATGGCCCGGAACACAAGTGTTTATAAATAATAATTTCGACGTCTTCTGCGTTTACCATTTCTCGTAACCATATGCAGTTCGCCGTGTTTCATCGATGCTAAAACACGAGGATTGTTGAAACACTAAACCTGTTTTTCCACAAAGTACGTTAACTGTTTTTTTTCTTTTTAAATCGAAGCGCTGACTTCTGGTAATACCAAAACAACGTTTCTGCTGAAAGAGTAGAGAGAGTGTATAGGAGAAGAGCCCCGAGCGCTAGGAATTTTTCCCCATAAGTCGTGTTTACGGCATAATCCTGAACAATTAGCAGGCGGCAGGTATGTAGCCGCACCATAAAGACGTATACAGACGTCCTAGAAATGCACGTGCCTTTGTGCTGTTGGCGGTGCCGGTGCGGCGCAGACCGCGCGTGAGCACGACCTGCCCCAGTCGCCGTCTACTCGTGCTCGTGCCCGTGCTCGGAGACGTGTTGTGCTTACACCAAACACTGCTAAACAGCGCACTCAATGAAACAACAATTCCCGAGCGGAATCCAACTGGCCTCAGTAAAACCCTCATTAACCTGTTAACGCGGGTGAAGACTGATTCAAGAAGTAATTATTTTTTGTTCGAAAAATATCTGGAAAAGATATATACGAGTAGATGCTCTTCTGTATATCTGGACCGGTACTGAAAGGCAACTAAAAATATTTCTTTAATTCATGAAAAATTTGCCTCAATTTGGAGGGGGATATGAGTACAGCCGTCGCGGGAACCATTTATTGGATAACCAACACCTCTTCCATAGGTCATACAAAGAGGTTTTCTACGTTTGGTGACTTGGCAGGGGTGTTCGTGTTCATGGGGATGAGGTTTGTCCAGGTCTTGGCGGCGGATACATCTACCGACCAACTTCGTTGGGAGGCGGATCGGGAGAAGCGGTTGAGGGAGATCCTTTGATCTCTCCAGCCGGACTCTCGACCCATCGCCTTGCAATACAGTGGGAAGGATTCATACGTCTGTCATTCCTACCCACACCTCGTACCTTTTTCCTTCCCAGAACTTCCTCTCTTTCCATTCCTTAAAAAACCCCAAAACATCCTTAAAGATGATATAGGCCCTAAGGGAAAGTATTTTAATCATTGAAGAAAATAATATTAACACAACCTAAATGAAAGATGAAACCGGACAAAAGGACAGAAACTAAAAAGATTTCAGTCGCATCTGGGACAGGGAAAGTATTTTCCTCGGGGCCTCCTATATGAAGTTAATGTAAAAAAAAATTAGAGAAAAACTCCACTCCAAACTTGTTGCCAGATCGTGCATCCTATTAGTTAAATAATGAGACTGATAGTTGGTTGTGTACGTGTTGCCGAAAAATCTTACAATTTATCTTGTACTCCTCGTCGGTACATTTAATTTAATAGTGGCGAGGATGGCAACTCTGTCAATTAGGTTGTTATTGATTCTGTATAATACAACTAGGTCTGAAATAATGCTAACGTAAGACAGCTTAATCGGATACAATCGATTCATCAAACTTACGTAATTAATATGTTATGCAAGTTTTCGATTTTTTATTTTTCTTATGTGATTTTAAAATTATGTATCTGTATAAAAAAACCCTATGAGCGTTTAAAAAATAAATAAATACTGTAATGTGTTACACCTGTGTGACTATTATAAGTAACTAAATATGTAAAAACCCATATAGGGCGTATATAATAATATAATATATAAAATAATTTGGAATTTTGAGTTTAAAAATTATATACCTTAGAAATTTTGCTGAACCCATTCTATATGAATCCCTTATTCTTAAATAATTTCAACGTAGGATTAAATATCAACAACAGATTGCAATTAACAACGGTTATAACAATAAATTAATAGATAACATGTTTAACAAAAAGTTTGGAAAATCATAATACGAGCCGAAAAGTTTTTAATTTTAGTATATTGTTATCCTGACGAAGGAACCATTGGTTCCGAAACATATTGATATATAATATTAAAAACCTTGGTTAGAACAAAGTGATTTGATATTATTTATTAAATACGTTGCTGGAAGGTAAAGTTTACAATTTATTATTGAAAATTTTAACATTTATAGAATAGATATTACTATTGAAATTATTCTAAAATTGCAGTAAATCGGTAAAAGCTTTAAGTTTCAAACACTTCATCCGATTGTTAGTCGAGCGTCCCCATACTTTTAAATAAAAAAAATGTGAATAAGCTACGTCATTGCTCGTTTTTCGAAATAAAATAAGCCGATAAGATCCTTTCAAAGTGCATAAACCGGTTAAAAGTCACTGCATGCCGCTGTTATGTATGTAACCAACCTAACATGTAATTTAAGATTTGTAAAAAATCATGATATGTGTTAGTGCCTTACTTTTTTGTGGCGTTAACTCGTAAATCAAACGCCAGACATTTTCTGTCCAACCCGCCGAAAGATGCGCAGAAGCCTTCACGCTTTTCAGGAATCTCACTCCACCTGGTGTAGAGCACGCGCAACCCATTCTTCCCTCTTCTTCCATCACACGGCCGCAAGGGTCACGTGTCCCTCTTCGCTCTCGCTCCCGTTCCCCCGCTCCCGTCCTCTGCCGCGCATGCGCCCCTGTCATTATCGGAGCAGCCACTGTTAGCACCTTGTTAACCCGCCATTACATGCCAAACTCGCCAATTATGGCGCCAAGCGAAACCACCTATTATACCTTAAATTGTGCTTTTAAATAATATGGAATCAATTCTGCGGCAAATGTTTTGGTAATGCGCTCGGGTAGAAATTATCCAAAATAACAAGGTACCTACCTACCAAAAACTGTGTTGCAAACGTATCGTTCATCTATGTGGAAAAATAATATTTATTTTTCTCTATTTAAAGGAAGTTTTTTTAATGAATTGTCTAGTACACCTACCACGTATCCATCCAAATATTTGACCACATAATATAATACCCATTCCTAGAATGCGGATAACTACTATAGACCCATCGCCTTTGTCGATGCCAGGAAATCCTCGATCTGACCCAAAGTTGTAAATCTTGGAATTTAGATGAATTGATATATATTGAGAAAATATTTACGTTTTTTTACCCAAAATTCGCAATTTTCGGGTAAATAACCCTGAATTTTCGTATTTTTCACGTCATATTATTCTATTTTAAAATAAGAAAATAATATTGTGCGTTCTAAATATTTCTATGTCTATGGTTTTGACAAGTTCGAATAGCCATAAAACGCAACCCAGCCTAATTTCGTGTCGGAAACGCCGCCTACTGTCATTCTTCAATAAAATTTAAAAAATTATATGAAAAAGACAAAAAAAAAACTAAATTTGTGGATAACTTTTAGTGCAAAACGCTACCATTTTGTTGAAAAATAACTCAATTTTCTCAAAAGTAACGCGAATTTTCCATTTAACAGAACAAGACTTATCCTAAAACGCTTTTGAACAATCTGTTTTAAAAAAATATTCGTGTTCTTTATATTGCATGTAATTCCGCTGAACCGCAGAAACAGTGATACATATTTATAGAGATTATGAATGGGTAATGGGTACCTGATCTCCAATACCGTTCATATAACGCACAACACTCCGGCACCAGCAACTATCCCGTAGCCCGGGGATTATCTATGGATGCTGTGAATCAAAATCTCTCTTCCATATAGTAGCTTAACTGCCAATAAATCATTTAAATGAGATGCTTCATTGGACCCGTTAACTCTTGTCGTAAATTTACACGTCCGACTGATAACGGATATGCAATGATAATAAATTACGGTATGCAAATACGCTTTGTGCATTTTTGTTATAATTAGGTACCCAACTACTTCCTCGCTTTTAATTATTGCACTCATATTTTAACCACCCATAATTCTTTAAGTATCATATACCTAAATGATCTTACTAACTATCAACTTTTTTTCCTATTTTTCTATGTTAGTACCGCACAAGAATCCCAAATGCATCCAACCGTCTTGAATCAGTGAGATGATGGCATCCCCAATTGGGGTATGTTGCGAGGCTGAAGGTTTTGAGGAGGGGAGGGAGATGACGAAAAGAGGGGTGGAGAAGTACCTGGCTATCAGATCTGGTTACCAAACACGGCTACAGCCATTTCAAGCAACGTTACGATTCGGAATGGTGATTTTCACGAAGGCATCAATGAAAGTATCTACTACCCCGGAATAACGTGCCGCAAATATACTCAGGCTAATTGCCTGACAAAATCCTTGTGAATTGAGCTTAACTCGTTTGCATAAACAAAGAAATGTAAATAACTAACTCACGCTTTGCTGTCAATGCAATAAATTTATATAAAACATAGCAATGTTTTTTATGTATATCTAACGTTTAAAAACGTTTCTAAACTTTATTACTATGTATTAACAAAAAAATTAAGAAAAAAAATTCACTTAATTTACAATTATATCTAACATAAATACGTACACATATTTGAATATCAATTGTTGTTGTCTTCAATTCGTAGAACTCCATTTAATTTATTTTCAAATTTCAATTTGTGGTTAGGCCATGTTATAAAAATAAAAGTACCTTTTCAAAATTCACGGAATATACCTCAGTGAATAATCACGTCCTGCTTGACAACAACGAGCCCAAGCCCTTACATATAGAAAGAAAGGGTCTTAGATTAAATTTACTTGAACAATTGGAAATTAATGAACGAACTAATGATCCTAATATAACATTAATTAATAAAGTAATGAAAATTATTTATTCCCCACTACTCACTATGTTCACACGACTCCAACAATATAACACGTTTAAATAAGCATTCACGTCATTATAAATCAATTAAGAAAATATTATCATTTGATGCGGGAAAAACAAATTATAATTGTAAGTACCTACCTCACAGACTTAATCGATTTTACCGATAATAAATCATTTTAAACACCCTCGAAATTAAAATGGGGTGTGAGTAAATGAAATCACATTGTTACAGATCAAAGTTGAATAATATGTAATCGTTGTAGAAAATAATATGTAACATCATTCATAATTTTAATATTAAACATTATAATTACCTATATGTACCTTAAATTAATGAAATAACTTATAATACCTTAAATTAACAAAATAGAAACATTCATTACATAGAGACAATGTTGTGTACGCCTGCCTAAGTTTGTATAAATACCGTAGCATAAGAATTTCAACTACTAGTCTTTAAATGTCCGTAGTAGGATGAAACCGGTCCTGGTGAAAATAAATAAGTGGAACAAAGTACAAAAGTTTTTTTAATTTCAATTCTAATGGTATGAAAATAGGTTACGAATAATATGTATGTATGCAGTTAATTATTATAATATGTATATATTTAAGTTAAGAAAGTGAAATAATAATGTATTTCTTTAAACTTAAAAAATAATAATAAATAAAAAAAAAACTACCTTTCTTTAAGCAAATAAAATGCAGTAATGATTAAATATTAAATTGAGGTTTTTAAATGTCAATAAAAATAATTAATAATTAAAAAATGAATAATATGCACTGGTTAGGGCGTAATTGTAAAATAACGCTGTTAAAATTTAAAGTTTTCAACGAGAATATAACCAAAAACATGTTTCCAATATTGGTTTTAATTCTTCAGTTAAAATCAGAACTACACGATAGGTTTAACAACAATATAGCTACCTGATCCCTTGTTTCGTTATACGTGGTTTAGTCTATATTCAGATCTTATGTTTGATCTTGATAGTTACCTATTAATATCTCCTAGTTTTCAATTTATTGCCTTTGCGATAAAATTAGTATAATTAACTTCGGGCTAAATGTTCTCCTATGTTCGATTATCCAATACCTTCAATAATCAATGGTACGGATTAATTCCTTTTAACGGACGTGTTGACAATTTTAGCATTTCATGAACAGTTTAATTAATCCTGAACCTGTATAAATGCGTTTGATAAATATCAGTTAGGCATTAGAATATCAACTGGTAATAAAATCAATTTGAAAGCTCGCGTCGTAATCACGTGACATAAATTACGCGCGAGTCTCGCGAACAAACATTGATTATGCAAATAATCGATTGATATTCAGAGAGCGCACATCTCGTACAGCGAGTGCTCCGGCTGCTGCTGGCTGATCGGCCGCGGGGGCAAGACGTCGGCTAATGCGGCACATCGCGTGCCCCGTTCGCGAGATACGGGAAGTCTCCGGCGAGCTGCGAACCGCGGACACCTCCTAATACAGGCGCTATTTATAGGGTGACGATAACATGAGAGGCTGCTGCTGGCGAGGCTACGAATCATTCTACGGATATCGGACACGCAGTACCTTCTGCAGCCGAGTGGGCACGGGGCACTCGGAGTGCTGGACTGTTAATCTCCGAGGCTGCAGACTGCAATGATCACTTGCAGCGAGATAGCGAATTTGTCAACAAGGTATTGAATGGTCGATTAACTGATAAGACATCTAGGTTTTGCGGAAAACTTCTTTTAATGTTGATTAACTAACAATAAACTACTAAGCGTGGAAGTTGCCTGGGTTAATTGATTAACAATTTATCAATTACCTACTGGAAATTTATTGACTTTTATTTATTTATTTAATATAAAATGATGCCACAGAGTAATTTTGAGTTTATTGAAGAAGTACTTTTGAAAAATTTTCCACCAAATTTATATATTACTTTATTCCCAACATCAACCACATAGCATTCAAGTGACGCGGTACATCATTAATCTTAATAAATAACTCCTGACGATGCGGTGATGGGTTATGGTGACGAGTGTACCAATAGATACTCGGTCTATTTACCTGGGAAGCGGCCCGTGACACCTCATCGCGATATCTATTACAAAGGTATCATTATTGTATTAGGGATGATTTGCTCCGTGAAGCTCGTCATGCTTTGCATCCCAAATATATCCTAATTATCAATTTATGGGACCGATATGATACGCGGACTAATTTGTAGATGTTGATGTAACTTATAACTATTGCACGCTGACACACAATATGCATTTTTATAATAAGGAACTCCGGTGAAAAATATTTATTCATACAAATGTAGATTCTGAATACATACCTTCTGGAATAAAGAACTATCATTATACTTTGACGGCCTCCATGGTCGAGGGGTAACGCTCTCGACTACGAATCCGAAGGTCGCGGGTTCAAATCCCGGCGTGCTCAAGTACATTTTATTTAATTAATTTGTATTGTTTCAAAATTAATTAATTTTAAAAAAATATATAGTATATTTGCGCACGTTCCAGAGTGGAAGATACTCTCAGTATCGCCCTGGTGAAAGACCACCATTCAGAATTGAAACGTTGCTTGAAATGGCTTTTTAGCCGTGTTTGGTGACCAGATCTGAATAGCCAGGTATTTCCCCACCTCCACCTTCCTCTTCTCCTTCCCCTCCCCAATACCTTCAGCCTCACAACATTCCCCAATTGGGAATACCATAGTCTCACTGGCTCCAGAAGGTTGGGAGCAGTTGGGACTCTTGTGCGGTATTCATATAAAAAAAAAAAATACTCAATTTATTTTTAATAACTTATTTAAGTTTGTATACCTCATTGTAATATTTGAATCATTGAAGAAGATAATATTAACACATACCAATTAGCTAAGTTGGTTAAGTGGTTACCCCGGATAGGTAGAGGTCCTGGGTTCGAGTCCCAGATGCGACTGAAATCTTTTTAATTTCTGTTGTTTTTTTCGGTTTTGTGGTTCATTTGGGACGTGTTAATATTATCTTCTTCAATGATTAAAATATTACAATGAGGTTTACAAACTTCAATAAGTTATAAAAAATAAATTGAATATTTCTTTCCAGACTTGTAAAATAAGTCAATAGATGTCTCATATAAATAAAATTCGGGTAGGTACATCCGAGACTGTATCCAGATTACAATTGAGTTCTGGATGAAACTTTGCAATCATCATAAGGATAGCAGCCAATAATATGGGATTTATAAAAATGGAGGATAATATTAACAAATCTTGAACATGAAGTATGATATCGGTGTAAATGGCGTAAATTGAACTGGTCTTATTAGCTAAGTTGGTTAAGCGGTTACCCCGGATAGATAGAGGTCCTGGGTTCGAGTCCCAGATGCGACTGAAATATTTTTAATTTCTGTTGTTTTTTCGGTTTCTTGGTTCGTTTGGGATGTGTTAATATTATATTCTTCAATGATTAAAATATCATTATACTATTTATTGTATGAAGATCTAACTTTGTGGTTATCTATTATAATCAAATGAAACAATCAAACTTTGTTTTAAACACATTTATTTTTCACACCTACCAGTTTCGGAACAACCGTTCCATCGTCAGGGCAATCTTCAGTGCATACTTTGTAACTTTAATGATTATGATTACTCCATTCAGTGGGAATAAAGGAAATCGACAAAAAACACTGAATTTACAACAACTTTTTAATTGGTCAGGACATAATATGTACAGCTGATAAAATACGTTTTACAAAATATTTTTTAAACATGATTGAAACTAAAATGTACCAATTGGTTTTATTGATTAGAGGTCCAACCCCCAGCAGTAGGCAGCCGTAGAATCCAGATGTTAAAGCGATGAATAACCCGCGGCAGCATTCGGAACATTATTGGGCACATCTCCCTCGCGCAGAAAGCACAGTGAGCATGTCCACTGCCAGGAGCAGGCGCAGTGGCTTTAGTTTAATTGATTAGTTTATCGCGCCGTCTGAACATGCAGGTCGCACCGGCTTAATTACCCTGCATTTATTTCGGTTATGGTGGTTTCAAACAAACCACGAATTCTCAAATGTTTAAATACACTTCTCGTGTAACATGCCAAAAAATAATACCTAAAACACAATATATCCCTGACCTCCGTGGTAAAATTGTAAAATCCTTAATTCTGGACACAGAAACCGCGACATCAAACATGCCAGCCTGTCATATGACATTTAAGAAAAAGAAATAGATTTTTTTATTGTTTTCAAGTAAATATATGCAGTTATTTTAATAGTGCACAATACTTTCAGTATATTCCTGGTGACACTATCATTCATAATCGATACATTGCTTGAAAAATACCAACATTTTTGGTAAACAGACCTGAATAGCCGATTATTTCCCAACTAAAATAATATTTTAAGAGAGCACTTAAAAGTAAAAATCAATAGTATTCTGTTTTAACAGGAATTCATTCCGAAAAATACGTATACTGCATTGGATTTGCTGCTAAAGCTAATAACTCCACATTGAAGTTGGCGATTTTAGTGGTTTTATATGTAAATCTATGCCTGGAATAAGTTTGGGACCCCTCCTATTCAGTTAAACTCGGTTCTTAGCTTTGTATTTTTCTGGTATAACTCATTTTTTACTCAACGTCTTATTATACCCAAAATCTTGTAGCATCATTCTCTCTTTCTATTATTATGTTAAATGTTGTACAGCAAAAGTATTGTTAGTGTAATTACAGATTTAATATGGTTCAATAAACAAACCGTAATCTGTACATCGTTTAAACCAAAACATGATAGTCACTTAATACAACCATGTAATATTTTTGTTGAATAGAATAGACAGCCAGGCCAATTGTATGTAATGAACCTTTGACTCAAAATCCATTTTTGTTTACCGTTAATTGCAATTTTTGTGTTAGAAACTATAGTGGTATTTTTCAAAAAAAGAAAACCATAATATTACCCGTAACCCTGATTTTAAAACATAGGTCGATCTTCAAAATTACGTTTATTCAAAAACAATTTTTGGTAGTTACAAGCAATCCCACGAAATGTTTTTATTCTAAAGCTTACTGTTTGAGGAGCATTCATCGAAAATGATACGACATAAACAGTGTAACGTATCATTGCCCATATGGCGCAGAATCCTACGTTTTTTGTTGTTACTCCGAAGAGTTATGGGCTCATCAGATCCCCCGACCCCCTCCCCTTCCCCCGCCACAGTGGTCACCTGCCCGCAGCCCATGGCCCAGGCCAGGCGGCCATCAGGGCACCGATAGTTTTTGCACATTTTAATTAACCCAACCGCCAAAACTTTGGGCACTTTAGGGGACGGGGAACAGCAACATAACTGCCATTACAGATGCGTGTTAGGTCACTTTATTATAATTGATCGTTAGAAATTAAAGCACACAATATGGGCTTTTACTTATCGACCAAGCCGCTTCGTAACTTACTTAGAACATTCCATTATTCCTCCCTATCAGAACTTATTAAGTTATATATTATCAAAGGGTAACAACTATTTTTATAGACAATAATTATTAGCCTGAAACACTCATCCAAATTGAAAAAACCTTCCGAGAAAAGATAAATGTCGCCGACAGAACTCGAACCTGCACCCTTCTGATTGCCGGTCAGATGCTCTACCGTTGAGCTACGTCGGCTTATCGCAAACCCGCCAAGTTAATCAATATATACTAGTGTTTCATTAAATAATTACTGTTTTTTATTATATTTCACCTGTAAACAACTAACTTTATTAATATGAGGAAGGCTTGTAACGGCTAAATTCCTCAATAGATGGCGTCGAGACAAATTATGTCTACATTTTATTGGTGAAAAATGTTTTGACTTGTCAAATATTTATTAATTGATGAACTAAAGTTTTTAAGACAAGATTTTTGTGCACAGCGTCTTTTCTCGGAAGGTTTTTTCAATTTGGATGAGTGTTTCAGGCTAATAATTATTGTTTATAAAAATAATTGTTACCCTTTGCGCTATGCACAAAAATCTTGTCTTAAAAACTTTAGTTTGTCAATTAACTAATTACAAAGCTTATTACTTATGTAGGTTGGGTACCACCCAAATGTAATTCATGTTCGTAATAATTTGTCAGAAGGTACACACCTCTTTTTTATAAATAATTACCAGACTTCAAAATCGCCTGCCAAAGTGGGAGATATGATTGCAAATATGGCGTCTTGCGTTTTTTTATGAATATTTATTAGGCTATCGCTACGCAAGTATTACTGACAATGAGACGTGTCTCAGTTGAGTTATCTGGTAGTTGTGAAACGCATTTCAATGCCGAGGGGTATATCTTTCTTTACTACTCGAAAGCCGCTTGTATCAAAGATTAATACTGAATTCAAAATATGTTATTACATATACTGTAAACTTTATTTCAGTTAATGGTTTTATATTCGCCTTGTTGGAATAACATACTGCTTTCAAATCAGAAACGCGAAAGTCAAGAAAAATTACGTTGACAAAGAAATTGTTTTATTTCCAAGAAGACTGACATCGTTTTATTGGCTGTTCTTATTTATTCGGGGTTTTTACTGATGTTCACTCTTGCGTGAGAACAATCCAGTTATTATACATAAAATTACAAATACTTAGACAGAGGATATATAAACCATAAAATTACAAAAACCTTTTTTAATTTTAATTATATATAATACAATCAGAAGCAAGATACTCAGAGAGAGACACAAGTCCAATAATTGTTACATAGCGGTACTTTTTTTTCTGAAACTGTACAAATTATCGACAAAAATGTCTACATTATCACACTCTAGCTTATTATATAATCGACACATTTGAGACAGAGATAAGATATTAAAAATAAATTGAGTATTTTTTTTAAATTTTTTATATGAATACCGCACAAGAGTCCCAATTGCTCCCAACCGTCTGGAGCCAGTGAGACTATGGTATTCCCAATTGGGGAATGTTGTGAGGCTGAAGGTATTGTGGAGGGGAAGGAGAAGGGGAAGAGGGAGGTAGGAAAATACCTGGCTATTCAGATCTGGTCACCAAACACGGCTAAAAGCCATTTCAAGCAACGTTTCAATTCCGAATGGTGGTCTCTCACCAGGGCGATACTGAGTATCTTCCACTCAGGAACGTGCGCAAATATACTATATATTATTTTTAAATGAATTAATTGTGAAACAACACAAATTAATTAAATAAAATTACTTGCGCACGCCGGGATTTGAACCCGCGACCTTCGGATTCGTAGTCGAGAGCCTTACCCCTCGACCATGGAGGCCGTCGTTTTCTACTTAGATTCCTCTTCGGTATATATATACCTTTTCAGATCATTATAGATAATACTAATTTATATGAAAAATAAATGCAAGAATGGGCTTTATCATTCAATGCATATTGTGATGTGTTTTTTTTCTCTCGTTGGTGAAACACAAAAACTCACCCGGAACTTGTTTTTTGGATGAAATTTTATGTTACTTTGTATTCATAATATAGTTTTATGGTATCAGGAGAAATTAAAGTATTATTTAATATCTTCAAAATAAAGCCAAGGTCGTGATGATCTCATTAATTGGGCGGTGATTGAAAATGAGTAACTACCTTTCAATTTGAGAAGCTGGTATGTGTACCGCCGCCCCGGGAACCATTCATTGGATAACCAAACCCTCTGCCATAGGTTATCCCTAGTGGTTTGCTACGTTTGGTGGCTTAGCAGAGGTGCTCGAGTTCATGGGGTGCGAAATGTGGGATGTGTCTGCCCACCAAATCGAAAGACGCCGGTTGACTTGAACGCTCCGGCCGGACTCTCTCGACCCATCGCCTTGCTCCGCAATGAGCTAATGCATCCATCACTCCTGAACACACCGACCCCTAGCTTGCCACACACCTTTTTCCTTCCCAAAATTTCCTCTCTTTTAAAAAATACCTCCACACAGCATCATAGATGATATAGGGCCGGCAGAAAATTATTTTCCTCAGAGCCTCCTGTGTGGAATTAATTTAAACAAAAATATATTTGATACGTCCTTAGTATGGGGGCTCCCCTTGGTATAAATCTTTATAATATAAATTTAACCATATTCCGTCAATTTAATGGTAATCATTAAATTTATTAATGAAATATCTTCATTAAACACTAACTTTTTTTTCCATGTCATTATTTATATCTATTTTTTTATTATTTTCTTTTCATCGTTTTATTTTTATTTGATTTTACATTTACATTGGTGCATTACTATATAATGTAATATGTTATAATATGTTCGCATATTATGCGAACAGTACTGATAAAAAAATTTAAATTGTAAGGCCCAATTTCAACGTAAATAGATAAAATAAAATTGTTAAATCGCATGCCTTTTTTCCTAAAGGAATCGTAAACGGCAGGTATGTAATGTATTGCTCCTCTGGGATAGAGATGCGGACACAGGATTGTTCGTAATCCCAGGTCGGTCCGCTGTACGAAACTGGGACATTTGGCACACGACCAGACGCCGCCCGAACCTATACGGGGCAATACAGTCTACTTTGGTCGAATAAAAAACGAAATACTATAAAACAAAGCATTCTTGCGATAAGGTATATGGACGCGTCGTGAGCTAGTGTGGGGGGTGACCACGGATTAACTTTGTATGTGAATTAATTTATCCTTTTAGATGAGAAAACTAACTATTGAATAGTCCCGTAGCATATGGGTAAAAATTTCGACTCGTTTTCAGCCATTATGGTAAAATATTACATGAATTACATTTAGTGGGTCCATAGACGATGAGACTTGTGTAGAAGCAGCGTTCGGTATCCAACATCCCGGTTGGCAAAACTATCCGTCACCAGAACATTAATTTAAAATGCCACAGAACAAAGGATGATTGTCGGGTTATAACACATTTTGTATTTTTCAACATGATTAAGCTGGGTGATTTTTTAGTTAGGTTTTTTTTTATTTTTTTAAATCTCATACTACAGCTTAGCAAACTAAATAATGCGCTGGGCCATTCGTGTATTGTGCAGATTTGTCGAAGTTATTCGGGAATTTTTATTTATATTTAACTTATTCAAGTCCACTTTACATGTTTACTTTTAACCTACCATACATGCAGTTATATATATATATATGTATATATATAAATATATATATATATATATATATATGTGCTCATGTATGCGTTCTGTTTAAATATATGTTTGTATATGTTGTATATTATATATGTTAGTATATGCTGTATATTATATATGTTAGTTAATATATGTTAGTATATGCTGAATATTAAATATGTTAGTTAATATATGCTGTATATTATATATGTTAGTTAATATATGTTAGTATATGCTGTATATTATATATGTTAGTTAATATATGTTAATATATGCTGTATATTATATATGTTAGTTAATATATGTTAGTATATGCTGTACATTATATATGTTAGTTAATATATGTTAGTATATGCTGTATATTATATATGTTAGTTAATATATGTTAGTATATGCTGTATATTATATATGTTAGTATATGCTATATATTATACATAAATAAAAATGGAATTATTTTTAAATTTAATTTTTTTTTGAGACATGAGACGCTTACATATTATTTCTCAACCTTCTAATAACAAAAACCACCTTTGATGAATGTTTCAATCTGATACTAAATATTAAATACTTTTTTTCGTAGCAATAACCAATGCGTATCTAACGTCAAGCATTTATTAAATTAACTCTTATTTAATATTTGAATAATTTTTTCGAATGTGCTGTTTATTTTTCTGCTGTTTTCTTAATCTTTTCAATTTTACTGTTCTAAAACGGGTACTTACTTCCCAGCTGGTTGTGATTTCAAAAGATCCACAAGTTGCACTTAGTAAACTCACCCCTTAAAAAAATTGTATAAATTTTTTTTGTGCACCGCACCAACGCCTAAACGTGGGTGGATGGTATAGAAATTTGAGCTGATAAAGCTTATTTACAGTTATTTATACATATATTACTTATTTAATTCTATTCGATATTTATGGTTTACATTGTTACAAGTTTTTATACTTCGTATTTTTAGAATATTTGTACTTGTTATTTTTTTTTTTTAAACTTTTTTATGCTTTATCATTTTTATGCTCAATACTTTTTTCTGCTTTGTAATTTTAATACTTAACATTTTTTTTATTGGTACTGTATACATTTTTTTTTTTAATTGTTTCTTTATATTTGTTAAACTTGTGTTTTTTGTTGTTGTTAATGTTGTTATAATTACACTTTTCATACCTTTATATTAATGGCACGTCTACCGAATATATAAATAAATAAAAATAGTAACATTTGACGAGCAAAGCCTTATTCTGCCGACAATTTTCTATAATATGAGAATTAAAATTTTAACACAATATGAATAAATTAATTCGCAGTTATGGTCATCCTGGGGATGTGCGGTATGCGTTGTTTGGAACACGAGCGAGCATCCTAGCGTGTGACCATATGGCACGGGGCAGCAAGCAGCCAGGGCAGATAAACACCGTTCCGCATTAGGGGATCCTAATTTATTTTACAGATAACAGTAAGGGTGGCTCGCCGGCAGTTATGACTTGTGACCCAGAATCGCCAATGACTCATGTTGATTCTTAATTAGCAAAGGCTTTTAATAAACACCTTGCTTTTTTAATACAAAGGTAATTAAAACTGTATGGAGTATGATCGTTGCACAATAAAACACTAGCTGTGATAGATGTAAGTACATACATGCATCGTAATATCGTTTTCCTTTTACAATGTAGACAGTTATAATGAAGATGTATGTGTATTCAAGTGTTTGTGTGTGTGTATTATTTCGTCATACTAGTTAAATATAATTTCTTCAAAAAATTATAGTTATTTCGTGGCATAGTTATTAATAAATTAATAAGAATAAATATATTCAATAGATTTGTAGTTACTTTGTGGCGTCATTATCAATAAATTAAAAATAATAACTTTGTTTACACGACTTTTTTTAATATATAAATATCAACATGTTTCGAATGCGAAACTTTCCTCATCAAAAAAACACATTAAACTGATATATATATAGTATATTTAAATTAGGAAAGCTTTGCTTACGAAACATGTTGATATTTATATATTAAAAACAGCGGTGTAAATAAGGTAATTCTTATTAATAAATTATAAAAATTACTTTGTAATCACCAATTTATGATGAGATATTTCTATGAGCAAAGCGAAGCATTCCTCATCATGACATACAGAATAATAAAAAATAATAATATCAAGTATTGACAAATGATTAACATAGAACACAATAATGTAAGAATAGACAAATTATAAACATAAACAAAAATTGGTTAAAGTAGGTAAGTAATTAATTAATCAAATATGTGAATAAAAAATATTATAAAACATTGAATAACAAATTTATATTAGAAATTAAAAAGAAATTATTTTTATTATTAATATTGGTATGAAAATAAATTCAAGACATATATCTATTTTAAAAAATTTATTTGATTATTAATTATATTTAATTGAGTATTAACACATATTTTTTAAAATTTATTCTTAATAATAATAATAATAATTGGATGATTTGTATAGCGCCATTTTTGTGAAAAATCACGTCAAGGGCGCTGTATTAATATTATATAATGTCCTGATGAAGAAAACTTCCCTTTCAAAACATATCAATAATAATAATAATAATAATTGGATGATTTGTATAGCGCCGTTTTTGTGATAAATCATCCTGTTATGTAGATATTAATAATGTGGTGATTACAAAGTAATTATTAATTCATTTATTAATAATGACGCCACAAAGTGAATCCCAATCTTTAGAAGAAATTATAATTCTTATTAATTTATTACTAAAAAGTAGTTTATCTAGACGTTTTGACTTATTTTTTATGAAATTTCTTTATAGTTAATATTTTTTTTCATAAAAAAGAAGTAACCAATAATCTGTAAGATAATTAAATAATATTTAATCCTAATTGCGCTTCACTCTGATCGAATTGAGCTTGCACTTCAGTCGTATCAGTAAAAACCAAAGCTTTATTTGTAATAGTATATTTAAAGGAACTCTTCTAATTATTTCCACAGCCGGGTTAAACTTTTTTCATAATCTAAGCAACGTAGCGTAATTTGATCCATACAACGGTCAAAAAATCTTGCAACTTTTATGATTTTTATTTTAAAAGTTAATAATAGTTTCCTTGTGATATTTTCCAATATGTACATGTATTTTTCATAAAAAAGACAGCCCATGAAGTTTTATTTTTAAAAAATGTATATTTTTCATACATCGTTCTTTTTTTTTTAATATTATGCAAGGATCGCTTATTTGACCCCAGATGAAAAATAGGTCCCACTTGCGAAACTGGACGTGATCACCAGTCACTGTACAGGTAGTGATTACCTGACTAATATTGCACGTATTTATCACCAGGCTCTATTCAGAATTTTGAATATTCACTCCGATAAAGCCGTCAAGTCTCAAATTCAACCGATGGACACAAATCCACAAATCACGAAACGAAATAATACCAATTTTAATTCCCATCCGTCCTTCAAAGTGAATAAATAATTTATCTCGACCCCCGTGACTTTCGGAGACAAGTGAACGTAGATCTGGAGCCAGAGATCTCATTCATCTGTTCTTCGCTATTGCAATTATTACTTGCATTGCCTGCTTTAATACGAAACAGGATATTAAAGTATTTACATTTCCAATAGTGGTATCTTGGGCGACGCCAGAAATCAATTTGCAACACTAACACCCCAACGTACGATAATTAATGTTTCAACACCAAGGTTATAAAAATACAATAAAACACTAATTACATGTTTTTATTCACCATAGTCTCTGATTGCTCAAATCGAAAACTTTAATTAAATAAATACATGACTCGGAATACAATGTGTACGCAAGTGTTTGCGAGATGTCAATATTCAGAGCAATCAGTCGGTCACGACTCGCCACAAGACCACTTTCGTTTTCCATGACGAGGGTACCAAGACCATTAAGACTACCGAGCTACCAAGGAGGTACCAAGACAAATTTAATTTTACGGACGCGACTATTGTTGCTAGTAGGCTTGTGATTACTATTACTGTTTGTACGAAATGTTGCTCAATTTAGCGAAATAATAAGGAAGCAGCAGTTACAAACACAGCGAGATCTAGCTCAGAATTATTACGAAAATGACCGAAGATTGCCGCAAATTTAACTCGGTTACTTTTTTGCAATCTTATAATGAAAGCACCGAGAAAGTGAATACGTCCAGACAAACCTACCCACCGTTTGCGTAGGCGAGGTGGTGTCAGTAATCAATTTAATTGACAGTAGTTGTTTTTATTATTAATAAGTAATAACCATCCGGCTTTGCCCGCGCTTCAACACTATATTTTCTATTTCGTATTACTTAAAAAATTCACGTCTTACTTTTAACAGTTCTGTGAATGATCTGCCGGCCTCTGTGTTTCCTCCATCCTACAACATGGGCCTCTTCAAGACCCAAGTTCACTCCTTCCTATCCTCTAAAAGACCCTCCACATAGCATCCCCAAAGATGACATAGGCCTTGAGGGAAATCATTTCCTTCAGAGTTTCCTGTGTGTAGTTACTGTAAAAAAGAAAGTTCTTCAAACACTTCAATGCTCCATAGCTAGACCTGAAATTATCACGATTGCGATAACGTGCTTTTTTCCACGAAATTCGTCACTTTTAGGCAAACTTCACGATTTTCGGGTAAATAACCGCAAGATTTCGTATTTTTGACGTGATATTCAGCTTTTTTTAATAAATAAGTAGTACTTTACGTTCTAAATATTTTTTGACAAGCTTGAATAGCCGTAAAATAGAAAGTAGCTAGAAAAATTAAAAGGCTGTACATTTTTTTAAAATACAACATAAAAAATATTATAAACAAAACAAAATATGCAATATTTTTGTTGCAAAGTATCAAAATGGAACATAACACCACTTTTATTGTAAAATACTACAGTTTTTTGTTTGAAAATAATGAGTAACGCTAATTTTTATTAAAATAAGGCGAATTTCACCGAAAAATAACAACACTTTTCCCAAAAAATAACGCGAATTCTTTAGGTCTCTATTCATAGCATACGATAGAATTGGTATTGCGATCAGAAAATCATTCCGCTACCCATCAATTTCCAACAGAAAAAGCTTAATAAATTTTCTTTCTAAAGCTCGCCGTTCGGGAATTTAGTTTCTTCAGCGCACTGCTTAAAAGTTATGATGTTACTGTTCTTTTATTTAAGGTAATGTAATCTGGGTCCAACTTTCATCTAATCAATGGTAAACCATCTCCATGACTGAACAAAGGATTGCAAAGACCCATCTTCGGCGTGCAGACCTTGTAATTTGTAAGTCATCTATACCTAATGAATAGTTACAGTATGAACTGGGAACATTCTTTTGAAAATGTCCATGGGTACAATGAGCTGGATTCTACATAATTAGGTTAAGTTACCGAGATGGCTACATGCTTAATCATCGGATCTGTTAAATTCGTTGCACAATTGGATTTTTTCTCATTACGGCATCGTTAACATTTGAATGACATTAAGATAATGATATGTAACCTACGGTTCACCGCCATCTTGAAGGCTCAAACGCCATCTATTAAAGCGGTTCGCACTACGGAGGTAAGTATGGCAGGCTTCCATCTTGTGCGCGAGGCATTTAAACCCGTAACCCCATCACGATCGGAGCGACACCTGTTGGACGTATCATTCCCAATACTGCTAACCACTAGACAAGGTACTCCAATATTCAGGTAAGCTCATCAGGCACATTAATTATACTGTTATGGAAAATGTAAGTCAAACTATGAAGTACAAAAATACGTAATGTGGTTCCAGAAAGTGCCGCCTTTTTATATGATCTTCTCCACAAGAGTTTGAAATAACCATTTTATTAAAATTATTAAACTCTAAATTTGATTGTTCTGAAATCATGCATTTTATCAATCTACACATGCCTAAATGAACGACTAGATAAACATTGACATTTTATATAAGTATATCTCAATAAAACTACGGCTTACATTCCCCAATACAACGTTTACACAGTATATGTAACGAATGTAAATTATGCATACACAATGAATTTGTTTGTGAGGTATTTAAATATTTTGTGAATATTGTGAATATTAAACTATGTACCTACTATAATTTGCTCTACACCTGTATCACTTTAATAATTTTAGTTTTAATAACACAATATATAAAAACCCCTAAAGGTCGTATACAACATAATTAATAAATAAATATTAAATCATAATAAATATTTCTGTATTTATTTTTAATAATATTAACGTTAATTTAAGTATTGAGAATACCGAATCTACTTATTATTTTTATTACTGTTTCTCATGTTTGAAAGGTTATAATTTTTCAAAAAGAAATATCATTATTTAAAAACCCTCTGGGCGTTTAAATAAAATAAAATAAAATCCTTATTTGGGGAATGTCGTGGGACTGAAAGAAGTGGGATGGAGAGTGAGAAGAAGGAAATTAGAAGTATAAAGGTAAAGTACCTGGCTATTAATATTTAGTCACTAAACACAGATAAAGTCATTTCCAGCAATGCTAACGTGTCGAGTCTGAAAAGTGGTCTCTCATTAGGGCAATACTGAGAGTATAATCAACTTTGAGCTAACTCTGGAACCCTGGAGTTGCGGATTCACGTACCAAAGCGCTTGCCACAGGATACTGGCTGAATCACAGAGCAAATAATTCATAGAGATATCCAAACACTAGGAGAAGAAACCAAAATAAGTGTTCAGCCAATCTAAGTAAACCTACAAATAAGTAAAAAGGTTCGGCATTTTTATAATAACCGAATATTTTGATAGAGTATTTAGTTTGACCCTTTCAAAAATATTTTATAATTGCTTACCGTAGTCAAGATCACGCGAAACAAAAGTGGACGGCAGTGAACTAGGCTGGTCCCAAAATGGGTGTCACGTGACCTTTGACTTCCGCCGTCGAAATGGTACATTAGGATAAATCTATTAATTCTGACAACAGCGGTCTGAATATTGTTAATGTAATTTCTGGTATTGCTCATGGTTACTGAGATATTGCCACAATATTACCAGCATCTTACGCGCCCCTACATTTTTTTTAGCTTATCAATTACGTGAATCATATAACGGATCCGCACCGCACCGTAGCTGGAAATATATCGGACGCTGCGTATTCCGAGATGTACCGCCAGGAATGTGATACGCCCAGACTAAATTTCACGAGAGCCCATCAAAGTATTCCATACTTAACTTGATACCCGTATTTATGATCATGCTACAAGCTGTAAACTGTGAACTGGAACTCACCATTTTGAAATTAACACTTGTTACATTTAAGTTGATGAGCAAATTTTGATATCACCACTTTATCAGGAAAACTGACTAAATTATCATATTTCAGACAAATGAGATCAAAATAATAATAAATGGAAGCGGTTATAAATTAATCGACCCGAATATGTTTACAATCTAGATAGTGTGTCGGATATACCTATATGATATTTTTTATTTATATCGGACATCAATTGACTCTTCTTTTTCAAATTTTGGATTTTGTTTTTTTATAATGTTTTACAAAAGTCAAATAAAAAAGTGGCCTTACTGGAATACCCCGTTCTAAGGTCACGTTCTACATGGTTTTCTGTATGAATTATAAATTAGGTCAAGTTTAAAAAAAATAAATTAATAAGTTTTTCTTACAAGAGGAAAATTGTGAAGGAATAATTGAATAAAAATTCTAAAATCTAGAAAAAAACATACCATGAGCGTTGATCTCTGGTCGGTTGCAATATCATGTCTATATTCTTCCTTCTCGTATCCATAATCCATGTCTTAATACTTCTTTTAAATTCGGTTACTTTTGTAATGGTTTTTACTGATTTTATTGCTATATATTCGGGTAGAACTTTGCAGTCATACAAAAGAAATCAGTTAATAATGCCAGAATTAATTGAGAATAATATTGGTTACGATACTAATAAAAAACTGTTTTCAATAAACAGGTGTCATTAGTTCAGTTGTTAGAACGTTATCCAAGTAAGGCAGAGGTCATGGGTTCTATTCCCAGATGCGACTAATACCTACTTATTTTTTTCTGTTTCGTGTTTCATTTGAGATTTTTTCATATTATCCTTCTTCAATAATTGAATATAAAATATTATATATTTTCATACAAAGCCGTTATTTTATGATGCGACATAATAACTTTTAAAATAAAACAATTACTTTGATTACATTACTCTTTTATTGTTGTTTATTGCCGACCAGATTTAAGACTGCAGTATTTTCGGTTGTAATTGCTTAGGGGGATCCACTTCCAAAAATTCGAACGAAATCATGCACTCGTTACGCAGGTAATGCAGGAAAGGTTTAAATTCCTACCGGCCGCATGTTACGATTTATGCAAAAAAAAAACATCACCAAAATGCGTGTTTTATTTTATTTCGAAAAGCTCGGGGAAAATTATAAAAATGTTTTCGGTCATATTCTAAAAAACTAATTTTGCCACAATAAACAAAACGACAATATCGGAAAAAGCATTCGCAAGTAGGAGCTTTATATTTTAAACATTTTTTTTGGTGTGATTTTTTTTTTCTAAGCTTTTAAAAAGGCTCAATAAAAAAATGCCCTATTAAACGAAAGGCCGAGGTGTGTTCTACTTGCAGTATTTAATTAAATCATCTATGTGATTTCTAGGCCATCAAATTTTCAAACAAAAAGCACATGTTTTTTCATTACTTTCCATTGCATTGCCTTAACATAGAATATTTTGTTGTGAAATGCCGTTTTTATTGTTATCTTCTGTTGATTGTTGCGAAAATAAATTAAAAATCTTCAAAATACTGTAATTTTTTTGTAAATAATTTAATTTTTCCATAAATTAGTGTGATTTTTATGTGACATTTTTTTCCTAAGATAGGCACAGCTTTTTACCCTTTATGAACTGCATGCCACTGATACTAACCTAAGCATAGGTTAGTATTAATCTGCCCTGAATAAGCCACGGTAATAAGTATAAAAAATGAAAGTTGTGTATACAAAGTTATTGTTTCATTTTTTAAATAAAAATATTATATATTTAGTTTATTTACAGCACGTTTCAGAGTAGTAGATACTGTATTTAGTGACAAGATCTGAATATCCACGTATTTCCCAACCTTCCTCTCTCCCATCTCCTCCCCCTCCTTAATTACTTTTTCCCCATATCAATACCCCAAATTGGGCATTAAAAATGCTTGTATGCTTTTTGGGGGCATGTACGTTTTATCCTCTGTCTCCTCTTGCAAATAAATGATTGAAAGTCAAATATTTAGATACTATTGCAAAGAATATAATGCTGTTACTTAAGTTTTATTATTGTTCAAACATTTTACAGTTTTATGCCTGCCGAGTCTTATCTTGGTAATAAATAACGTTTGTAACTTATTAGCTATTAATTTGAGCAGAGTTTGTAGCGATTTGCTCGCGCAACGAGTCGAGAGATTAGGATCGCCATTGTGCCTATTGTGATCTGACTCACATGGCCTGATGCAACCCTTAAACAAGAAGTGGGATTACACCATTCGCCCTGCCCATGTCTCCAGCGTCCGATGGCCAGTGTCCACTACAGCGGCCACGGTTGATTGTGTCCGAGTTCTAATTTAATCGAAAGTTGTTTTGTCTTTTCGAAAAGTCGAGCAGCTGAGATCATTGCGCAAGCCCGTGTCGCACTTCGGCCGCTATCGATTTGTGTTTTCTTGTTTTCCGCCTTTATACGACTGCGGGTCACTCGGCCCTTTGTGGGTTAAGCGTTTTTACGCATTTTTATATTTTCGAGTCGAGTGAAGATAAAACTCGTTATGGTAAATTTCGCCGACTATTCTAGAATCACCTACACCTTTAATGGGAGCAATTATTTGAAAACTGCAATTACTACTTTATGAAGAAAAAAATGAGACATGCGTGTGTCCCGATGCCTCTTATATCAATAAATACGATTTATATTATTTCATAATTTTCCTAACTTTGACCATAACGCAATTTCCCCGAAGAGATAGGTAAAAAGAATTGAAAGTAACGAAACTAGTAAACTTTCATGGTGCACAATCATTGCTTTAATCGCACCAAAAGTATGGACCTTGTCACACAATAGTCCCATCTACCAGCACCGCGCAGTGCAGAACAGTACAGTGCAGACACGACAACATTAGTTGGTTACATTACGTAAGCGTAACGGGCATGCACGGGCCAACACCGGCTGAGATTGTCGGCTAGAATATTTTAGCGTTCATGGCCACTTCTTGTGTCTTCTGCGCCTGCGTAGTTAGTTTGAACACATCACCTAACGCACCGCCAGTTGGCGTCAATAGACGCCGATATTGCTGAAACCAAGAAGATGGACAGCGAAAAAATGATTGAATTGGTCAGGGAATTTAGGTTATAAAATAATAATAAATATGGGAATATGATTATAAGATCCCCAAACATGTTGTGGTGGAGGCTAACACTCAGTTGATAGTTCAGTTGACAACTGTACACGCGTCTGTACTGTCTGTGCTGTGCTGCCCGGGCGTAATGTGGATACATGTGTCTGCACTGCGCGCTGCTGGTAGAAGTGAATAGACCTTTATGCATCGTCTCTCCTTAACTATAATTTTCGAGACTCTTGACAGACTCAACACGTATTTGATATGATTGACAGGTATTTGATTCACCTGATCGTGGCATGTCTACGGGGAGCGTCTTTTGATATATTTATTTGTTCATTAATGAAATTTTACAAAAAAAATATAACAAAAAAGTCCCGATAAACTACTTTTTAGTAACAATTATTATTTTTATTTTTATAAACAATAATTATTAATCTAAAACACTTATCCAAATTGAAAAAAACCTTCCGAGCAAAGATAAATGTCGCCGGCAGGACTCGAACCCGCACCCTTCTAATGTCCTTCTACTTTTTAGTAGTTTGAGTAAGGAGTGCTTGTTTATAATAAGCTTACAGTTAAGGTACGTATATATCTATATAAAATAAAAACATACATAACAAACATAAATATTTCGTAATAATATTATTAAAAAAATGTTTTTTTTACTTATGCCTTTACAAAATAAAACATAATTAACAACTATAAATCTTACATAAAATGATATTCCCTAAAATCTAAAAAGTTTATTTCAGCTAGCCAAGTCTTCAATATATTTATTTGAACACATTTTTTTTTTTAATTTCAGTAAAGAACGTATTTAAACAGCTAGGAAACATGTAATCTAACCTTATTTTTCCATGTTCTTTTAATGCTTAGGAACATAGTGGAAGATACTCTCAGTATCGCCCTGGTGAAAGACCACCATTCAGAATTAAAACGTTGCTTGAAATGGCTTTATAGCCGTATTTGGTGACCAGATCTGAATAGCCAGGTATTTTTTTTTTACCTTCCTCTTCCCCTTCTCCTTCCCCTCCCCAATCCCTTCAGCCTCACAACATTCCCCAATTGGGGATGCCATAGTCTCACTGGCTCCAGACGGTTGGGAGAAGTTGGGACTCTTGTGCGGTATACATATAAAAAAAACAATTAATCCTTCATTAAAATTGGGACGAGTATTAAAGTGTGCTCTAGTCTATTTATATAATATGTGGGATTATTAATGTTTTAAAATATAATTTTGTACCACAGAATTGCTCTTACAGAAATACTTAAAAAAATAATAATAATATACCTTTGTTCGTTTTTATGAGCTAATAATGTAACCAGTGAATTTTTCACTGATTAAACACGTGAGCCCAAATCATCTAATCATCCATATTCTTGTTCACTACGTTTACATGGGCCTTTCAATATTTACGGATCTCTTCATTAGTAATATGTTTGCACATGAATTTATGGCACATTCGCCTTAAAGTTCTAATTTCTACTGTATTCAATATAATTTATTTGGCAGTTCTATGTTCCACTGCTCAACAACAGGGTTGATATCAAAACTTTATAGTGAACTGCTAGCCCCATACAATGTATTACGCAATCCGCAACCATCACTAGGTACGCGAGTCTAGGCTCTAGAGGTAACAATGAACAGGATCTTTCATTATTGATCAACGATTACTTAATTTGTTATGCATTTTAATGACCGTTCCAACCGGAGCACGAGGTGCCCAAAAATACTTGTCTCCATTCCTCTTACGAAACGAACAATTTAAAAAAATCACAAACAGGTTGTCTGTTAATAATTTCCAGCTGTACCTATACACAAGTAGATTAATGGAGCTTTTGACCATTCATTAATATAGAAAGCAAGGCACGACAGAGCACGGACTCCCGCCGCCCGTATTGCGACCAGAACTGCAGAGCAGACAAGACAAAAGGCAGAAGGCAGGAGACGGGGGCAGCAGAGGTAGCCCGGTATAGTTGACACAGCAGATAACTAATGACATGAGCAAACGAAAGAAGTGTCCGCGTTGTTTTACATTTCGTAACCGAATTGGACCTAATGCCTCTATTTGTCACGGACCGGGCAATCGGCAAAGTTCTCGCTCAATTGGACTATGAGTGATTAGAATTTAAATTACTGCGACATTCAAATGGTCTGCAATAAAAAAATCCTAGCATTCCAAACCTCTACAGTACAGAAATCGACATAAAAATTGCTCCGTTTCAATTACAACAGCGTTTTTTGCGTGCATATCACTGAACCTTGTAAAAAAAGATTTGCTCTCCCTTTAAAACACTTGTTCCTTGTACCTATAAGATGTATGCTGAACACGATATTCCAATAAAAATAACCGTAATTCTATCATTGTAATAAATTTTTGTGTATTCATTTCTCATCATATCCGTGGGTAAGTATTTGAAAGTTTCCCGTGAGATTAGTAAAATGATTATTAATGGTTCTTTACTTCTTTTCTAAATTCGTTTGAAGATTTGGTAGGGAGCCCTGGTCTATGGCGATGAAACGAGTAGATATATAAATATTTATAAAGACTAATGACGTTTTCTAAATATTAGATTTAGTCCAATTTTTCAACAACTTCATTAACAAAATAATTAAAAAATATGCTTTGTATTCACCACTTTATTAATATATACATATCAACATGTTTCTAAAGCGATGCTTTCTTCATCAGAAATATATAGAATACTAAAAATAATAATGTAAAATGATAAAAAATTATAACACAATAATTTAATAATAGCCAAATTATAAACATGAACAAAAATTAATTAAAACAGGTAATTAATTAATCAAAAATGTTAATAAAAAATTATTATAAACATTAAATTATAAATAAATAATTTTATTATTCATATTATTTTGAAAATAAATTCAAGAGACTAATTATTCAATAAATTTAATTCACTATTAACACTTCTTCTAATTTCGAAAATTTCAAATTGGTCTAATTGTATATATAATCACCTCTTTTCGAAGTATGTTGATCTAGTAAGATTTTAATGACCTTTGTTGATCTACCTTTAACACCATTTATCTTGCCTCCGATGTAATACATCTGTACGTATATATATATTAATGGAGTGGTGACTACAAAGTTTTTTTTTAATAATGACGCCACAAAGTGAATACCAATCGTTTGAAGAGATTATAACTTCATCAGTTAATCCGTATATTTTCCTTCACAATACTTCCTTCGTTTATGGTCTGTCACGTTTCCTTTCGTAATTCCCATAATAAAAATTATACCTGTGGTGTTTTGCGCTGCAATAATTGACTAAAATCGATATTCCTTTTGCAAAATCATCTTTCGTCCGATTTCCACCCCACCGTCGACGACCGCTTGACCACAATACTTTTATTGTTCCAAAGATATTTCAGTGAACTTTCTCGTAACGATTTGGCATTTCGGGTATTGGATAATGAATCTTTCGATTGTCAAACGAATCTGATCGTATGTTGTGCAATCGAATCTGAAAGTTTTGCAATGTCTTTAAGTTCGGCTGACCGTTGTGAGCTTTGGCATAAGATTGTGAAAAAGGAGCATTAAAAAAATAACTAATAATTATAACTTATTTCATGGGAATTAATGCGAAGTTGTATGCTGATTTCGAAAAAGTCATTATATTATTTGTAGCAAGTCAGGTTTTCGGATTTTTGTATTGTACTATTTGGGGCAAATAATATAACAGTGCAACCCTGTTTTGTATTACTTGCTCGGTTGCACTTCACCGGTGTGTTCAAATCGGTCATTTTTATTTGCGCTATTCAGAGTGAGCAATGTGTTTGAACGTGTTTCTGTTAAAAATTATCTAAAATTTGTATTAAAAAATGCCTCGAACGTATTGAAATAGTATTATGCATGTGGTGAATTTACACCATCATCGCAAAGGATAAAAAATGACTTCCCTAAATAAGTCAACCTAAAGATTGATAAATAATATTGACCTCAGTATTTTAGAATTTTATAACGTTGCATAGCATATTATGTACGCCTGTAAATAAAAAAAGGGAATGTACGACAATAGTTTTATTATTATTTTACTTATTAAAAATACAGCCTTCTTCACAATATTCAACTTTTATCAGAGGTATTAAAAAAATTGTTGACCAGTGTTATTAATATATTGTAGATATATAAGTACAATATTTGTAAAAGATCGCAATTGTTAAAAAAAAATGCAAGTGTAGCTGGTGGTTATTGGAGAAGTATTTACATATATTATCATAGAAATATTTTTTAAAATTTAATGGTCTGTAATAAATATGAAAAATAATGTGAGTTATGCTTTGGCTAAATACTATATGAAAAGTCAAATAGCTTTTTTTAATATTCCCGGGTTACGACAAATCTGACAATATTTGAAAATCTTCCATTGCCATCATGAAAAGTGGAAGATAATGCTTGTGCAATAATGGAGGACTTGAGGAATTGAACCCACGACGTCTGGATGGGACCTGAAACATTTGTCAAATGTTTCTTTATCTACATCCAAAAATTAAGTGTTTGAAAGTTATTAGAGGCATGTAATCAAAATGTTTATTTTGTTTAAGAAAATAAGTCAATCTTTTTGGTCCATGATTATTTGTTACATTAAATCCTTAATTTTAAGCACTATCGTTAGGATAGTTAAAGATAATTTTAGTTCTCAACATGAGAATACTTGTACCATAAGAAACCTGGTTGCAAGCAATCAATTGCTCCTGTAACACGAATGACAATGATTCCTTAAACCCTTACAAGCAAAGTGATGATCGCGTGATGTTTCTCGCGAATGTCCCCCACCCCGGACCCTGCGGTACCCCCGGCCTCTGAGCGACATCGTCGCAACCATCCTACAGCTGAGCCGGTGGAGACCTGATGTCCACAATTAGATCCAAAGCATCTTAATTACAGTTGTTTATCAAATAAAGAGGCCATTAATAGGAGCGTCGTGACCCGGGGGGAGACGGCCTCCTTTGTGGACTCGGCCACATCACGTTTCGTTGAAGATGGAACAAGAAAAATGCCATCCTATGAGAAATGCAGAATCCCACGTGCCTTTGAACTTTCCATAAATTACGAGACTAATCAGACTAACTTCATCTGTTTGGCTGGCTTTTTTTTATCATTCGTGATTAGCTGATTCCACCAGAATTCTCAACAAGATGTTCCTTTACAGTATGTAGGTACACTGTGTGATTTTTATTTATATTTTTTTTTTTATACTGCTAAATGGAACACTGCTAAAAAATCTAATTTATTAAGCATCGCGTGAACCTACGTAATGTGTGATTTTCAACGATGGTTTTTAGTATTTCATACGTATTATATATATATATATATATAATGTAGTTGTATTTTAAATAAATAAATACGTAGTAATTGATGTAAAAACTTTTGGGTTCGTTCAATTGAATTACTAACGGGGTAATTAATATAATTTTATTATTGGTTGACTCGATAATTAGATAAAGTGGTCTTTATTACATTTTTAAAACGTATAAAAAAATTTTCAAGTTAACTTATCGTGTTTTGGAGGACAGTGCAGGGTGGTAACAACTATAGTTAAGTACTACGGGTAGATACCGCAGGAAGGTTCTGCAGGTAGACTCACCTCACCTGCTGCGATAGTTTGACCCCAGCGACAAAATGTAGCGAGCGAATTTTGCGCAAAGCAATTTATCATGAATATTGTATGGCTATGAGCCGCCTTGGCCCACGACTTCAGGGTTAAATTCTCCGATGGCGACCGGCGGGTTCACTCCCATAAATTATTGTCATTGTTGAGATTAATTGTCTTAGCCACATGTTATATGGTAGCCACCAATATTCGTGCAGATTGCGCAATGCAAAAGGTCGCGGATGTAATAATATTATTCAAATGTGAGTAGGTTGTTTACACAGGGCTTGGAACAAGTAAACACACTCTTGGAACTATGTATTAAAAAATAACGGTTATCAAATCAATAACTAAATAATTAACCATCACACCATTTCCTTGAAGGGGCAAAGAGAGTGGGTGAATTAATTCATATTCATACATGCTATCATAATGTTGTACCATGTCTTGACACGAAACATGACCAGATTTGAGTGTTTGATTGACCCGATCGTGACATGTATTCCTTGGGCGGTCGCGACTTACTCTTCCATTCACTTGCACGTCAGATATTCTCCTAACACTCAAAATGGTTATTACAACGACCGGTATAATTGGTACCATAATATGAATTATGATACCGAGTGTGTGTCATTTTTAAATATACTTAATTTAAACAGACTTTATTGAACTGAGTTGTGATTTGTGATTCCTTCTTGACCTTATTGTTGAAGGCCATCATAATAACGGGTTATCTTTGTCTAAATAATTGGTTCGTGAGATTCAAGGTCCATTATTTGTTCAAATTTCCATGGAAAAATCTTAGAATTTGATATATATTTATATGAAAAGTTCATTCATAAAGTACGGCCAAGCCCGTGAGCGACTATGAATGATTACTTTGTATTAATTTAATCAAAAGCAGATAACATTATGTAATATTTCCGGGCACACTTCTCGGGTATTCGATAGATCTCTACATATAACTCGATTTAAAATATCGTTGCTAATAACTTAGCTTCGCGAGTCTATTCCTGGTTGGCATTGTTATGAAGTTTTTTTTTTACTGAGAATAACATTTGACACCGCACTGACAGCTATTTGCATATTGATATATCGACAAATTAACAACAGCTCTGCATCCTTGTGTGCTTTTATTGTTTATGTTTTTTCAGACATGAACGAATATGTGATAATATAACTAATAAATAACGTGTCCAGGTTAAGGCGCATTCCACACGCTGGGTGGAGGCGGAACAATAAATTCAACGTTATACTTAACCATTAGATTTTAATTAAATACAAATCTGTAAAGTGGCTAAGTGTTTGCTAATCGTGCTAAAGTGTTTTATACTTAGCTCCTGTCCATATATCATTATCAGTTATAACACTGTACCGAATCAATAACTTTGTCCTTAGTGTCATGGAGGTTGGGAATTTCTATTTACACCAATGAATTGGTATGTTGTAGATATATCCTAAACCTGGCCACTGATTGACATGTTTGCCTTAGAATGATTATTAGTCTAAATATGTAGATAAATTAGACATTGTATGGTGCAGTCTCCTTGGAATTCCTCACTCTTTATTCCACACAGAAATGAGTCAGCATCTGAATTAAATTATTCGTATGTCAGGGTCTTCTGTATGCCTTTTGACCTCTGTAGAATATATTATTTTTACAGCTCAATTAAAATTGCAGTTTTCAAGGTTTTCCTCCTGGAAACGAGAAGTCAAGCTCACAAAAGATTTACTCTTTTTTCTTACAAGTGCCAAAACTGTCCACGGCTAGTGGAGCCATGGCATCCCACATTATGATAACGTTGGGAAGCTGAAGAAGGTGGGGAGGGAAATAAGAGGTGGAAAGGGAAGTTTGTAAAATACCTGGATATTTAGTTCCGGTCAGTCAGGGAGCCCTCAACTCTACCCAAGAAGTCGTCAATACTGATTGATGACTGAACAATGCATACATTTTTGATAAGATATCGATTACACTTAAAAAATATCCTATTGTCAAAGATCAATTTCAGGGGATGATAAAAATAGTGAATAGATTTTTTTATTTAATTATTTGTGAATGATTTTTTTTATCAAATAATTATTCTGAAGGAGAAAAAATATTACTATTGACGGAATTAATCAACTCGTGTAAAGAGAGAGAGGGAGGCACTACATTACTTATGCCAAAATTCCCATGGACAATACTTTTTTTACCGATGTTAACATCTTAAGCACACGTGCATCTTATGGTAAATTATTACGTACGATACCTATGCATTACTAAAAACGTATTTCAGATTTTGTAAGGCTTTGTTCAGTTAAAACTGTAGCGAGTATTTCCAATAAAATCGGCAGATGAGACCTCAATTGGAAAGTTAATGTGTGAAAGACAAAGCACTTCGCAGCGAGAATGGACAGGTAGAAAAACTAGCGGAAGAAGTAATCTGCGATCTACATTATTTTGTGGAATTGCTGGCTTGAGAATCTGTAGCGCTGCGTGTTCCCAGTGCCCGGCAGAGCAGAGGTAGAGCCGGTGGGGCCTGGTACCTGGTACCTGGTACCTGGTGCCTGGTGCCTAGTGCCTGGCCAGACTGCCTATCTAGAAACTGGCAACTGCTCACACACGACTGTGACTGCGGCTGGGAAATAATCGCACCCATCTTCACGCAGATACAGTTCCATTATTGCGGCTTGCTCCGAGTGGACTATTGACATTCCTTCTAGCGCTTTCTCCACTTAGAGAGAACATTTCCTTGTTATGTTAATATTGCGAATTTTCAATCGAAATTGCTTAATGTCAAGATGATTGGCAAATATAATAATAAAAATCAATCCCTTCAATATTCCTTTAAAAATGTCCTTTTTGTAAAAAAAAAATCCATGGGTACCTACATATTACAGATTGATCATAATTTATTGGTATATTACTAGGACTGTGAATTCAAACGAAAATCTTTAATTTACCTTTGTTTAACTGTGGTTTTCTTATAATGAAAATTATAAGAGCAAAAATGAGCCCAGCAGACAATAATTTTTCACGAAAAATAGTAAAAAAATCCGGTTACATGTTATTGACATGAGCGTTTGTAAAAAGAAAACACGGAAAATAATTATTTTTAATAATATAATATCGGGGGTTTCATCATAATAAAATGATTGATTCCTTTAAGTAAACACCTGAATAATTACGAAAAACGTAATTTTATCTCGTTGCCCTGTATAATAATGGTACATTTCCAAAAAGAAGGCCATTTTCAAACTGTGGTTAATCCACATTGCGACTACTTATTTATATGATTTAATTTCGAAAATGGCCTTAAACGCCGAAACATTTTCACAGATTGAAAATGGCCTTAAACGCCGAAACAGCTGTCACAATAATAACAACTAAAAATACTTGCAGAACTTAATAATAACATTATTAAATTTGATTTACATTAAATAAAAATAAAAAATAAATAAAAAAATAAAATAAATAAAATAAAATAAAAATAAATAAAATAAAATAAAAATAAAAACGAAATGAAATCTAAAATAAAATGCAGAATATTGAAGAATAGTGAAGTGAGAACCATAATATTATAATAATTAAGTAGAAAGTCATGTGTTGCCTTCACCACACCATCAAAGCATTTCTGCGTGATGTGGTCAACAATCTCTCCGCGGATGTGCGTGGCGGAGGAAGGCATGGGGAGGTAGGGGGAGGGGCAGGAGGAAGAGGCTTGAAGCCGCCAGTCAATAACTAGGCTCGTGTTGTGACACGGCCGCCCACGGCTTGATCCGCGACCTCTGACCTGCGACCTGCGACCCCCGAGATGTTATTAGCCCGATGGAAAGAATTTATTCAATATATTCATTAAGAGCTGTTAGTCTGTTTAGATCCAGAGGGTCCTGAAATGATAAAAATTTATCCCCAATCGTTCCCCATTATACTCGTTTATGATATTATTTTGAGATACTTGTGTGGTAAAACTACAAAAGTTCATCCGTTTCGTGCCGATGTTAAGTTTTCAATAAAACACAGTGGCGTGCAGTTCATAAAGGCTGTAAATAATGTGCCTCCTAGAAAAAAATAACAATTAAAGTAAATTAATGAATTTTTATCAAAATGTATTTTTCCATAGATTTTTATATCACCCAGTGTATTTATTTCATTGATAAATTGTTTCTTATTTCACAAATTTACACTTTTTGATAAAAAAATAAAATGAAAAATTTAATATTCAATGCACAGTTCATAACTTGAAAACCTATACATATATACAGCATACCTTTAGTTATGGTTCAATTTACGCCACTGCTATCTATGATTTATGATTTAATTTCTATACAAGCGTTTGCCTATTGATGAGATAATGGACAGTACTACTAATTTATTCTATGCGAGTGCCTATTTTAGTGGTCGTACGATTTGAAACTAAATATAAAATTGATTGAAAGAAATGAAAAAAGTTAGAGCTCCTAAGTTATAAGTAATAATATTTATTCTGAATTTTCCAGCTGGAAACAAATCATTCTTTGGACATAAATAAAGATTAATTTTTTTTTCTTACTAATAGAACTGGTTTACGATTAGATGAATTTGAAATTTTTATAAATTAGAAAAAGTGTCAATTAAATATAATTAATAATCCTTTTTTGTCTTGAATTTGTTTTCACATTAAAACTATACTCGTATATTGAATACTGTTATTATAAATTTTAATAATAATACCTATTAATATTTATTTTTTATGCATCATAATTTTCTTGATTTTATTTACATTCATAAAAAAATAAAACTTTTTTATATTTTTGAAATAAATTTATTATTTAATATTTCGTAATTATTTTTTTTTCTATATTTTTAAATTTTGAATTAACCTACAACATACTTTTTAATTTTTGTTTATGTTGTAATTTGTCTATACTTTTCATTTATTTTTTGTATATTGTTTATCCTGATGAGGGAAGCTTCGCTTCTGAAACGTGATATTTACATATAAAATACAGTGGCTTTAAACAAAGTAATTGTTATTAATTTAAGAAAACATTTTTTTTTTAAATACTAGATTAATACTAGGAAAATTTTTATATTCCAACAGCTGGGAAGCTGCATACTAAACTAATCACCTGTTGAAATTGTGCAAATTCTAATAATAAAAAAAAATTTCAGCCAAGGGTTTATCTAACATATCTAATTTTTGAAGAATTTAAAGTATGCATTAAAATTTAATGATCTAGTCCGAAAACCTGTAATAATGCAAATAATAAAAGGAAAATAATATCATAGTTTCTTAACTGAAAGTCGTACACGTCAAAAACACATATTTCCATTACAAAAATGTAACACCTCCTTGGTGCAACATCAATAAACATGTCTAATGAAAAAATAATACTTCCACAGCCTGCCGGGTAATATCAGAACAACTGGAGACAACAAATGCCTAGTAAAAGCAATTAAAGACCTATCCAATGTAAAAATAATAAAATTATTGACGGCCTCCATGGTCGAGGAGTAAGGCTCTCGACTACGAATCCGAAGGTCGTGGGTTCAAATCCCGGCGTGCACAAGTAAATTTTATTTAATTAATTTGTGCTGTTTCACAATTAATTAATATAAAAATAATATATAGTATATTCGCGCATGTTCCAGAGTGGAAGATACTCTCAGTATTGCCCTGGTGAAAGATCACCATTCAGAATTGAGACGTTTCTTGAAATGGCTTTAGCCGTGTTTGGTGACCAGATCAGGATAGCCAGGTATTTCCCCACCTTCCTCTTCCCCTTTTCCTTCCCCTCCCCAATACCTTCAGCCTCACAACATTCCCCATTGGGGATGCCATAGTCTCACTGGCTCCAGATGGTTGGGAGCAGTTGAGACTCTTTTGCGGTATTAATGTAAAAAAAAAAAAATTCTACATTTGTACATTTATATTAATAAATTACATATCCCTAATTATAGATTCAAAAAATATTATTCATTTTGATGCTCACCCTTCTTTTAAATACAAGCGTCCACTTCTATAAAAGTGAACAACAAATCATTAAAAAAAAATTAAAAAAATGTAAATCAGTTTTATAATTATTGTTAATAGCCATACTCTGTAAACTGATTAATTGATCATTAAAAAAATACGTTTTTTTAGAATCGGTATAACCCCAAGAGCGCTTTACAAAACAAGAAAATCTCTTAATACTTTGTCTTATCTAAACCAAAAGAATCAACCATGGGTAGGTAACAGTACTAGTAGATAATAAATGGAATTACTTTGTAAAATAATGACTTGGGTACCTACCTGTGAGTGTTTACAACCGATATTCTTATCCCGTGTACCTGTTCTGCGGGCTTCACAATGAAAGAATTAATGATTGCAATTTATTTGATGAGAGGACAAGAAGAGATACAAAAGTTTACTAAAAGTATAAAAGCTCGATCGAAGACGCATAAAGCACCTTAAGTAACCTTCCTCTCCGGGCTGTCAATAGTTCAGGTCGGCGCGGGCGGATTAATAAAGCAGGTACCTACCTGCACCTACACCTACACCTACCTGTGTTATTAAGTGCTAAACTGTCGGCGTCCGTCACCCTTCAGACAAGCGGCGGGTTCCCTCCGCAAGTGCCGAACGCCGATATCACAGAGGTGGCAAATCTTATACAGTTATTATAACAGCAGACAAATATATTTGTCAAAAAATTGTATGGAATAAAATCCTTCAAGGAGGGAGGGTACATAGCTACAAAGTAATTATTTAATTCATTTATCGAAACAAAGTTCTTTTTTTGCTCACCCATTTTATAGAAAAAAGCTCTTTGGAGATTCGTCTTTCGCCATTCCTTCGCACTTATCCAAGTTTTCTGTATTAGTGACAATGATTTAGTATTTGGTGATATAGGAACGTCCTCTCAGTCTCTACAGCTGGGATATATCAAGTGAAGTCAAGTATTAATGAAAATTAGGGACATACGGCGTTTGTGTTCAAAATGGTGCAGTATTTGGAGCCGGATCAAGGAACCATTTTAATATGTAGCTAGTTAAAAATAAATGTATAAAATAAAATATATATACACATATGTATACAAATATACAATATACGAGTACACATACATCATGAAAAAATATATAGGAATTACCAACTTTCGTCTTAACTGTTCGCACCCGGGGTTGAGTAATGTCAAAAATGCAGCAAAAACCTGCGGAAGCGGGTTTTAATATTCTTGTGGGGGAGAATGATCGCGAATCCGCTGCTTTTAAGTTTGGCAAGTTTCGCCATTTCTGCATTCCCTGGAAGGAGTGCGCAGTGCCCGGTGCCGGTGCCCGATGCTCGGCGTTCGGTGCCCGGGCCGTGCATCGTGACCCCTAATGGCCTTTCCGTGTCGGACACAAAACATAATCGTTTAATTGTCCGTTATCAGTGAAAACTCCTTCCCGGCGCTACAAGCGGCATAAAGCAGCGGCTGTGTCCGCTTTACACGGGTTACTTTATGTATTTTTAATTACAATTGACACTTTGGCAAACTTTATGTGGAAGCGATGCTGGCATCACTTACGGCCGAACCACGCACTTTGCTCTTCTTACACTTTTAGTTCACTTCGGAGGATTGCTTTATTTCTCTCTGAAATGGCCGCAAAACCCCAAAAATAACATACCAGTGGGGCGACGCCCATAAAGGTTGAAAAGCTGTGGTTTTCCAGTAATTCCTTATTCCGGATTTTTTTTAAATTAATAAAAACAAATTTTATAATGTTATTATTAAGTTCTGCAAGTATTTTTACTTTTATTATTGTGGCAGCTGTTTCGGCGTTCAAGGCCAAAAAAAAAATAGAGTTCTGCGAATTAAACACAAAAACAATTATTAGTTAATTTATTATTCCAGGTTCTACGCAAGAAATCGTTTCTTCTTGGCAAATTTCTAATGTTATGGTATTGCACCTATAGTGCCTTTTCCTTCATACAAAATGTTTTCATTCGTGGCGTTTTTTTCTGTTACGATGTACAGTCTCATTATTTCGGAATTATTAAATCGAAATTATTTCATAATTTCCTCAAAAACACAATTTTTTTCGACTGCTACGCTTTGGCATATGATTTATTTATTTTATTTTATTTGAGCAACCGACAGTTTACAATAATTATTAAGTATGATAAATATTTGTAAAAAATTAATAATAAGTTTTCACTTAAGTGTTTATGTAAGAACGATAAAACGACAGTTTCGGTTAGAACGATTTAGCTGCTAGGTATTGTTCGGAAACTGACTTTCCGGATATATATTTTTTTATAAAATTGTAAAATTCGAACGCACTTGCGTTATTAAAAGATTTTTTTTTTAATTTTAATAGCTAGGGATAAAAAAAATATATTTGTCGCCAGTAATATGTATGGTATGGTTCCAGGGGGTCGAAAAGTTCGGGAACCCCGCTCTAGAGTGTCAACTCCCTGATAATCTTAAGTGCTCTAGGTACCTACCTAATTTGAGGTTTATTGAGAAAAACGCTCAAAAAGCTCACCTTCATACAACCAATTTGACGAATATTGTTAATTAATAATAAATAAATTCCGTCATAAAAAATAAAGGAAACACCAAAAACAATAAAATTGTGGGATTATCATACTGTATCATAAAATAAGATGATCCATTGACCAGTAACTATGAGAACGGCTATAAAGTGAGTTACGTATTATTTTTTTTCTATGTTTATTTTCACTGCAAATTCCGCTCTGTCTACTCGTACACTGCGCGTTGGTTGGTTTATGGGCTATAATGAACCAGTGACATTCGTAAAATTAAAATTGAAACGCGCACATTATGGGCTGGAGCTGAACTCGGGTTTATCAAGCGAATAAAGCTGCCAACTTAGCTCGGCGATTTACGGGACCACTAACGACATCTGTCGCATGCCGGCCGAACTTTTCCACTTGGAGCTTTACGAGTATTATTTTATTATCAAGCCTGCGGTAAGAGGAAATAGTTTTACATTGAAAGCTCTAAGAATTTGTGGTATACTAATATTTCAATAATTCAAAATTGACAAGCAACCGTTTCCGTGTAACTGTAATTAATTTTTGTTTAACTTCTACAGTAGCAAAATAGAAAAATATGTAATTATAATTCTCTAAACCTTATAATCTTTATATTCCAGCAACTATATGGTAAGTAAAAATAATCACCAATTGCATAATAAGCCACTTACAGTCTGACATTTTATAGTAGACAAAAAATTAAGGCGCTGCGATCGTTTAAAACATTTTAAATGACAACACCAAGATGGTTTATGGGAAGATAGGTGTTAATTTAAAAAGACACATTGGTTCAACTGTTTTTTTTTCTTTCATCAAACGGTATCCAGATATTAGTGGCACTTTCCAAAATCAGATGACTCTACGTCACATTTTAAGACAATTAAATATTAAGATCATTTCACGGAAAGGTGATTTTTTTTATATTTCTGAAATATGTGTATCGAAATAACCATGTATTAAATGTTATCAAAAATATTAATTTAAAAAAAAAACGAATTATGTTGTTTTGCATTGTTTCTTTTAAAAGAACTCTCAAATTCAAATGTGAAAAAAATTGAATGTGAGGATCAAAAATTTCAAAAACATAGTAACTTGGTATTACCATAGTAATGAAAAATCTGGTTTCATTTTTTCACAAATCCACATTTTATTGCCAAGATATAGAATCCTAACAATAATTAAACCAGCCTTCATAGAATTTTGTAAGATAGAACAGTTTTGAACACACGTAGAAAGGACCTAGTGTGTTCATTGTGGTACGAATTGAATTACAGACTCTTTTGCAAATGAGGGGAAATTATCAGTTCTAATATTCGCGTGTACACGGCTATTAACATAGGACTCTATGACATTAATACTGTAGGATGATTCTACAATCTGTTATTTAAATACAGTAGGATTACAAATGAAATCAAAAAGTGAAACAAGTTGGCTAAAAATGTGTAATGGTCTTGGAAACTATGAACTAGATTATTCAATTTTACACCTTTCTTTGGGAGTTACCAGTGTAGTACTTATTTGTCTCCATTTAAAAATAAGTATCACCCTTCCCCGATATAAATCCACCGGCCAGAGTGTGCGGAATGTACCTCAGTGGGCAGGCAGTGCTCGGCGTGAGTAGGGAATATTTCGTCCCTTATCGTGGCCGCGACGTGTCGCAAGCGATCCGCACCCGATACGTAAAATGATCTCAAATCCACGCCAAATGTACACGCACTATAACACCATACATACCACGATACAGTATACAGGTCGTTCTCCTTAAGTGGCGGTGTAAAGTGTTTATCCGGGAGACAATAATAAAGGTACGCCTCAACAAGGAGGTTGTACGTAAGAAGGGCAAAGCTGAAATCGAATCCCCTACTTGTTATTGAAAATTCAAGTTAGGAACTCCATCAAATCATAAATACAATATGACATTAGACATTATCCGAAAAAAGGTTTGTAAGTAGGATATTTTGCATTTTTTCATACTTTATTTTTTTCTAGGCTTATAAAAATACTCACCAAAAAATGCCAAGCTGTGTTCTAATTTAATCAAATCATCTCTAACATTTTAAGGCCGTCAAATTTTCAAACCAAAAACACATGATTTTACATTACTTCGCATTGCATCGCCTTGCAATTGCGGCAAGTAGGAGCACATCAAAGAGATTAAATAATTTGCATCACACAAACTGTTGCAAGTTTTAAATTAACTTATTTCACTATTTAATTTAAATAAAATCCTTTTTTTCGGGGGGGGGGGGCGTTATTATGTTATGAAAGCGAAATTTTTGATGTGACAACTCACAAGGGCGACCTAATCTGTACAGAATGTATTCAGCGATCGAAAATTATAAGTACATACAGTTTTTAAATCATAAATTTATTTTAAACAATATTTTTCAAACGTTTAACAGTAACATAAAATAAAAAAACTAAAACAATGTCTAACGTTATAACCATGCTAAAATAATTCATTGTAGGATCCATGAAAGTGCTAGGTATAGATGACGCTTTATTTTATAAATGGAGTCAGCAAATATATCAACAATACCTCCACATGTGTTGCCCAGATCATGCATGCTATTGGTCGGTGAGTGAAACTGATTTAATATTGGCGACAGTAGACTCTTATATTGGGAAAATATAAAAATAGTAGAATGTCTAGAACGAAATATCATTGATATCTGATTTTCATTGATTTTACTTTTTAGTATGTGCTGTTATTATTGCATGCTGCAATTTTTTTTATTTATTATATTATTTCTAGGAAATATGTAGACATTCTTATTTATTTATTTGAAACTCATACATTATTAAACAATAAAATGTAAGAAAGCTTTGACTGCCCAACTGGGAACACATCCCATTTTAGGACGTTCATATAGTATAATAATTAGTATAGAATAATAGTTAAGTTCAAAAAGATAAGAGAAAAAGTATACTGTAATTGTTTACATCCAAGTATACCAGATAATTTGAATATAGTATAATATTACTTACGAAGAGATGAGAAAAACAAATATTAAAGAGTAAACAATTAAGTACATGTGTTTGATTGGTACTGGTTGGTGCTATGAGGAAAAAAATGCGTTTTAAACTAAAAACATATTATATTATCGATAAAATTGAGTTACAAATCACTCAGCTTTATGAGCCAACGACAAAACTTAGAGATGCAGCCCCGTAGAGGGCGCAGCAAATAGTTAATAGCATTTTAATAATAATAATAATAATAGTTGGATGACTTGTATAGCGCCGTTTTTGTGAAAAATCACCTCAATATATTTTATTCAGAAAGCACAAAAAGTAACTTTAGTAAATTGTTTATGACCAAATGTTTGTCCTTTTTCCTTTCCTTGGTTAGGGTTTCTAATACATAGAATACCATAGAACCTTATTGCTCCGTGTCCGCGGGGATCGAACCAGATTCCTCCGGCGCTATTTTATGGTTTCGGATAAACGTGAGCACATTCCCGCATCTGAATAGCAGCTCGGGTCCATTCTGAAGTAATTTCTACTTACGCTAATACAATGCCTGTATTATTGGAGACTACTTCTTGAGCCTACTCTTTTCCAAGTATCTCTGGAGTTATCAAACACCAATTTTATTGCTTTCATTTAGACAAGATTTATTTATTATAGATATATATAGTTGCTACGTACGGTTAATGAACTATATCTCTGGCATTCCAATCAAACGATAAATAATAATACTTCATTCCAGAAGGTATGCGGGGGTAGTAAAATACAATACATTCCATAGATTAAAATAATAACACGTAAAAAAAATAACATTACATTAAAGGGAATAATAAAATTACGATAAAAAATTATTGAATACATAATGAAAAAGGTTTATGGTGGAGATCTGACGGTCTCCCGTCTCCAGAGGGCCATCGGGGGGAATCCATCCAGGCAGTCAAGAGAGCAATGATGATATTCTTGGATCGGCGTACTCTGCACCATAATCTTCCCATGAAAAGTGGCCTCAAAGAGTGCACTTTTTTAAAAGTCCGTTTGCAAAAACGCATTCCTTTGCTTTTTAATGTATAATACAATTCAAAACCGATAAAAATAATTAAAATGATTGTACTAAAAACAATTTCCCGCCTCCAGTCTATTAAATATTTCTGGTGCCTGGTTTTTAGCACACGATCTACACACCACCTTTTTAACAGTTTTTTTTTTATGATAGGTAGGTAAAATTCTACCTTATTTTAAGACAATTAATAAAAAGGTAGTCATTGTGGACAAATATGCATTTTCCTTGTTTATTTCTAATATTTTTCAGGAAAGCATTTAAAAATCAGTTAAAAAAATTCAAGTGATTTTTCGTTTTATTCATTGTTTAATTCGTCTCCCTGTAATAATTTATTATTTAAACTATTTATTTCGTCCTCCGTACAAGAATCACGTGGGAAATTACATCATCTGGTAATGTCTTGTCGGAATATATAGATAAGACGTTTTACGGCATCACCAATAAGTGGGCAGGTAAATAGTAAATATCGTGAACAATATAATAATTTCACAAAATGGGGGCCATTATGGAGGGCGACATGACTCCCAGCACATTACTTCCTACTTCTCGCTCTCCCATCACACTATTACACCACTTTCTTATCGCCAACTACTCAATACACAACCCGGGACCACGTTGTCGTACAATCATACGTGAAAGACTAGTTGTGTGCATGCAATGATAATATGTCCTTAGCATACAACGAAAAGTGGCCAAGTCAATGTCCCTGTTTTTTGGCAGATTGAGATTGAGGCTTTTTGCATGGATGCAGCCTTATAGTTTTGCAAGTTGGGATATTGTATAATTAAAGTATATTTTATTTTATATACGAGTATATACTTTTTGTTTCATTAATTTATAAAATACATTATAATGATAGGGGTGGTACTGTGCCTGTATCGCTGTGTTGAGAGCAGGCACAGTTTACAGTTTACATCAATATATGTACGTAAAGAATATTCTGACTGCGACGCTGTGAGTTTTGACTATGCAAATGACATCTTAGTCGTCGAATGGACAGGGAGCTTGACTTGACCACTTTTCGTTGTACTCGTATACTAATGATACAACATAAAATATTTCTTTGTGTAGGATAAAAACGGAATATTTATAATAATTTCTTCAAAAGACTGGTATTGTGACGTCATCAAAGGACCCATCTAGAGTCTTCTAAATCAACGTGTGCATGTTATTGGGTACATTCAATATCACACTAAAACAAAATCGTAATAACTATAACCATCCCATTTATTTCATATGTGCATATGCAATATAATTAGAGTGTATCAGCACATAAAATAAGAAAAAATTGCTTTTTCTATCGCACGTCGCCACTGATCACACTGCCGCACGTCAAAAGGGATCACGCCATCCGCGCTCCATCTCGTCTGTACGGTGCTGTTGTAACGGAACGAAGTGCGTATCACGTGATGCGCAAGGTTGTACCCAGTGGCGTGCCATGGAAAAAAATACATTTATTTTATTTGAAAAAATTCATCGGACAGCAAAATAACTTCTACGTTTTTTACTTCAAATATGGTCAGGAATCACTGGTTAAAGTTTGTCGGGTACGTGTTGATACACCTTGTATAATATATATGCATCAGTGGAGTGCATTGATCTATAACCAGAGGTAGGCTCTGAGTATTATTTGTGCATTAAATATTGGAAAACTACTTTTTTTTACAATAACAGGAGGTCCTGAGGGAAATAATTTCCATCAAGGTCTATATCAGCTTTGAGGATACTGTGTGACTATTTTATTATCTTATTAAAATGTGTAAATTTGTCATATAGAAACAATCTGTCAATGTAGCTCTATTGTTACATAAAAAATATTCAGAAATATGTGGAAAGAATACATTTGAAAAAAAACTTTTTGTTTTCGTTAATGATTTGTTTTCCTCGGGGTATGCAAAGCTTTTCAGCCTGTACGCCACTGATATACCCATAGATACATATATATATATATATATACACATATATATATATATATATTATTTTTTTATGTGAATATGTGCTGTTCAAGAATCCCAACTACTCCCTGCTAACAAGAGCCAGTGAGACTATGGCATCCCCGATTGGGATATGTTGTGAGGCTGACGGGGAGAGGAAGAATATGGGGAAGACGAAGGTGGTGACGTACCTGGCTATTCAGATATGGTCACCAAGCATGGCTAAATCCATTTCAAGGAATGTTTCAGTTCTGAATGGTGGTCTTTCACCAGGGCGATACTGAAAGTGCCTACCACTCGGAACATTCCTCAAGTATACTACTTATATTAAATAAATTTGATATAACACAATTAATTTAATTTAAGATTTACTTGCGCACGCCGGAATTTGAACCCGCGACCCCCAGATCCGTAGTTGAGGACATTACCCCTCGACCACGGAGGCCGTCAAATCACGCAATTCACCGCGCAACACATGTCCTGCGCCTGCGCAGTGTGCGGTGCTATTATTCTATCATTGTCCAATTGTTAACGATAACAACCAACAACCGGGAAACTTCGCTTCATTCGCGCTATCATGACAAGAGTCACTGCCTCAGACCTTTATCCTGGCTAATGAAATAAAGGATCTAATATAACAAATACGTATAACTAGGAGTATCACACAGGGTTAGGTGTAATGGAACTTCCACACTACTGTTTTTACCGATACAGACTAAAGCCACCCCGTCAAAAGGTTAGACCATCAATTTGTACATTCCTGATTTGGTAGACTTTACTTCAGGAAAAGACGACCGGATGGTCGAACCTTTCGACACAGTGGCTTTAATTAGTATCGGGCAAACCAGCAGTGTGGAAGGGTCATAACAACTGAAACTGGCTGAATACGATCTTTGGAATTAATTAATGATAATCTTCATTCAAATTTAGATACAAAGATTGATTGTAAGATACTCTCAGTATTGGCTTGGTCAGAGGTCATCATCAGTCAAATGGTTTAGAATGTTGGTTAATATCTTTGAAAGGCAAAAGACCTGTCACGCATAAAAATCACAATACCTAGCAGAATTTTAGAAAATCCTTATGTTTTTAAACATTTCGGAGATCTACAATATAAACACAACGGGATATAAGATCAGATTGACATAGCTAGGTACTCCCCAAACTCGTATCAGCCTCCCAACACCCCCTTACTTTGGATGCTATAGTCCTACTAACTCCAAGAAGTTGATTAGCTCGCTGTATCATTTTTTTAAAGTTCGCCGTAGGATTTTTTTTTTTTTTTAGCTGATATCACACAAGAGTCCCAGCTGTTCACAACCGTCCGGAGTAAGTGAGACTATGGCATCCCTGATTGGGGTTTGTTGTGAAGCTGAAGGTATTGAAGGGGGAGAAGAGATGTAGAAATAGGGAGGCGGGGAAGTACCTGGATATTCAGATCTGGTCACCAAACACGGCTAAAGCCATTTCAAGCAACGTTTATATTTTGCATGGTGATCTTTCACCAAACAACAAAAAGTTAAATAGAATCTGTCTTTCTTATTCACATACAGGTTACACGTAATATTATAATAGCGATTAATAATTGTACATGTTATCAAATTATGACAATAATTATTAAAAACGAAAATAAATAATATCTCAGTAAAAATCATTGCTGTAATTAATAAATAGACACTATTCAACGTCCCATCTACCAAACTGCTTCTCAAAGAGGTACATATATAGCCAGCGGCTTAAAAGATCACTCAGCCTCTCCGTCACTTTCGTAGGTGGACATTCTTCTCTTGTACCTAGACTTCACGCAGAAGGTAATACTTTTTCAGACATAGTACTAGAAGATATGTTCAACTGGTCAGAATACAAACACAAACAGACGATTATTGCATACATCCTCAACAATTGTTAAGATTTGTGTCTAGAGTATAAGTATCAGTGAATGTGAGGCATGTTTTGAGTATTCGCCTCTGTAGCTAATTATTTGGAATGTTAATTACACTATGTTATTCCTGTAATTGTTCTTGAGACAAGTGAAATATTTAGTTGTTGTATTTCATGAAGGATATCTATTTTACCTATGTACGTACTGTGATGTGTTATGCACCTGTGTGACTATTGTAATTAATTAAATATGCAAAAGCCCATATAAGGCATATATAATATAATAAATAGTTTTTCAAGATACTCGACATCTAGCACTATCGTTATTTCTTTTGCACAGTTTTTCTTCTCATTCTGTATTTTAATTTCTAATCATTTTGTCAATGACAGATTAGCAGATCGTTGCAAAATGTCATCAGATTCAGATTCTTTATTGCCAGATTCGTTATGTTGCTCAATAACATAAACTCTTGTCATATTTTCTAAGTAAACCCCGAAAATCCTGCGGATCCCGAAGTAATGATGAATGATAAATACTTGGAGCAGGTCGATGAGTTTGTGTATTTAAGAAGTATATTTATGAGAGATGGAAAGACTGATAGGGATATTGAAAGAAGGGTGAATGCAGGAAACTCAATTAACGGAATACGGTTGGCGCTAACAAATAATTGTTCAAAGAAGTGAAGCTAACAATCCACAATGGAGTGCTGATACCAACCCTGATGTATGGCAGTGAAACATGGAAATGGCAGAGGAAGGATGGTAGACTGAATGCTATAGAAATGTGATCTCTGAGACGAATGTGTAGTAAAACCATGTATGATTGTGTGAAAAATGTTGAAATTCGTAAAGAATGCAAAGCTGATGTAAGCGTAATGAGTAAGAATAAGAAAGGGACGCTTAGATGGTTAAGGCATGTAGAGCGAATGAACGAAGAAAGGAGTGTAAGGATAATATATGACGCGAATGTAAATGAAATAAAAACCGGGGGCGTCCGAGGAAGACATGGCACGATCAAATGAATCAAATACTTGAGTCGGGCCATGTAGAAGTCGAAATAACAGAAGAGAATGTATGAGACGTTATATGAATGTGAATGAAGAAAGAAGTGTATGCCAAAATCGAGTTGTTTGGCGGTCCATCCTCTCTGCCTGCCAGGGAAACGACCTGATGGTTAGTTAGTTACCGCATGCTCTAAAATTGTACAGGATCACACTTAGCGGGATTGCAGTCTCTAGCAGAAAACCCATAAATAGGTCATTTTTTTCCTCTTCGCGTTACTGAACGAACAAATCGATTGGGCTTTTGTACTACAAGTAAATGGTAACACTAAAATATTTGCCGTATATAAATACTGTAAATGTTTTACAAGGAATTATCTTTTGTTTGAATTTGTAGCTGCAGCAAAAGCAGCGGAATGGCCATAAATTGTATTAAATATTTTATTTTACCCTCCTTGCATTTCAACGAGCTCGGACTCTTTTATCTTGCGAGAAGAAATCTGCAGTCACCCATTCATTAGAATAACAATATACATTATGCCTGTTTTGTTATTTTTATTATCTGTCAATATTTAAATCATAAAAGTAAAAGTGTTTATTTATAACATTTGTCACGGCTGAATAATCGTTTTTCGTAATTTCCATATTGAGTATGTCTTGATCAAATCTTTTCGTACGTACGTACAAATACGTAATAAATCAAAAGATAAAATTAAATTAACACGCTTTTTAATTTGACCAATTGTTACGAATTGCACAACTGGCGACACGTTCACAGTTCACAGCGGAAACCTGGGAACAAAAATGAGGTAAGTCTATTTTTTACAAGAACAAGACCTAGAAAGAAATGATTCGCTAGATGTAAATAATATGCAAGTCAATATAACAGATTCGTATGTGTGTTTTATCTTACTTACTAACTTACTTGCAGTTGTGTAATTATTATTTTTTAATGAAACCTTGCAACATATATCAAGATTTAAGAACGCCGGGAAAAAAAAAAAAAACAAAACAAAAAACGACACGCCGTTTTAATAATTCTGTAATTTGTAAATATTTTTAAGTTGTCATTTTACCAGAACGAAAAAATTTGTGAACATAATCATAATCATTTTATTTTACATCTGGCTATGTACCCGTCCTTGGTCAAGATTATTTACCTATTTTGGAATGGAGCGAAAGTAATGCCTTATGACGACTATTACTATCTCTAAACAAAGAAACGTTCATTTGAAAATTTTATTTCATTCCAAAAAAATATTTTTTTATATATATCTTAATAATAAAGTTCTTAGGTAGGTACCTACTTGTGTTTTCCATTTTTTAAATATTCTACCCAAACAAACCTTCTTCTTTTAAATGTGTAATCTGTGGCTTACGAGAGTGGTATATCTACGGGCTAACCTCAATGCAACATGGCGGGTTCAATGTTTTTTGTACTAACTTTAAAACGTTATAGCAACAGTTTAACACATGTTCATCAAAACCGGTCTAGTAATTTTCGAGAAAATCGTGGGCAGACAGACAGACAGACAAACATTAATTTTTATGCATATTTTACAATTTAATAAATATGACCAGGCCATGTAGACAAGAAGGCAGAGCTGAATGCATCAGCAAATGGCCTGGATAACTTCATCGTTTCTCCGGACGTCTTAACTCCTATCGAGGAAATAAATCTGACAGCGACACTTGAGACAAAAGGCGAAACCGAGTCTGTTCGGCGACGTCTCGCGCCTGCACTCGCGGTGTACAATACTTGTTGCTTGTAAACTTCTCGCTGGCCTGACACTTCTGCCAATGGATAATTATTACATTGGACTTAACTAGACGCGTGATTTGATACGGAATAAATGTTTTAGAATTATGCCAATGCTTTGAGATAATAATAACAATAAATCAATGCATCCTATATTATCTTTATATTAAACTAAGTGATGTGTACCCGGCCTTGCTAGGTTTTATTTTTATTTTTTTAATAAAGTTGTGAAGTTGTGAATTCTTGCTTGTAGTTTGGGTGCCATAATTGATTTTACAGCGAAAGTAATGCATTGTAACGACTATTACTATCTCTAAACAAAGAAACATTGTTTTGAAAATTTTATTTCATTCCAAAAATTATTTTTTCAAAGTATTTTTGAATAATAAAGTTCTTAAGTAGGTACCTACTTGTGTCTTTCTTCGCCTTTTGAATATGTAATCTGTGGCTAACCAGAGTTGTATATCTATGGGCTAACCTCAATACAACATGGCGGGTTCAATGTTTTTCAACTCTAAAACGTTATAGCAACAGTTTTACATATTGGATTTCATTTAAAATACTCTTCCTTCCTTCCTAGGCACTAATAAGAACAAATTGTCCTATTTTCAGCGAAATCATAACGAATTTCAACGAAGACAGACAGACAGACAAACAATCATCAGATTAAACCTTCTCTATTGAATAATTGTCCGATCTAATATGAGTATTTATCATTTTCGTCAAAGGCTGTAGATTTTTTTAAATTAATTTTGTTATTAAACAACTGGAGGTTTAAGACATATAAGGTTCCAGGCGCTATAGAGTGCCAAAACCAGAGTGCTAAAAAATACAGAAGCCTAAAATAAGATAATTTTCAATTGAGTTAAAATTTTCAAAATCCACCCTTCTTCAAACCCCTGTCATACGACATACACATTTGATTTTCAGCGTCGATCACGCGTCACCCAGAAAACCTGCAGTTGTAAAAGTAAAAAAAACATGAAGGCGCTTATAGATTTAGCATTGGTGTAAGGTAAGCATTAATAAGAACTAGCAATAAATCATTTTTAACCATGTCAGAAGCGTGAAAAATCTATATTATAAATAGACGCAGTTATGCAGAAAGCATCCAACCCCAAAAATATGGAAAAGGACGTTTGATAATTTGACAATATGAAAGCATATTACGGCATTTGTGGAGTGATTATCAGTTTTTTGTGTGTTATCATTGCATTTGGTGATTAGATATTTTTGACATATAAAGTATTCGATTTTGGCATTTTGTGGGTTAGGCGCTTTCTGCATAACTGCGTTCAATTGTGGGGGTTATTTTCGAATCGGGTGGTTTGGTCGCCGAAATACCTCGTACCACTTCTGGGTCAAGGTTCCTCGAAAGTTTACATGCCTAATAAAATTTTATTCGCATCTACCAGCACCACATTAGTTGCTTCCACTAAGTATGAACATTTTCACGCACGGTTTAATACGAATACTCCCTTCTGTAGCGTGCCTGCAGCCGTACGTGTCTGAACTGCACGGTGCGGTACATGTGAATTCATGTTTACGACCTGAAAACGTGATTAGAAGCGACCCACTGTGCAGTGTCCATATTGACCATATCGGTGGTAACTCTTGACTATTTACCAATAGACAATAAATGAGGCTACCATAAACAATGCTGTAGTACTCCTTACCCCCACCAAGGTGACAACCTGAATTGGTAATAAAAGAATATGGTTATTTAATGATATAATTTAGTAAGCGTAACGTGAGACAAAGCAGAGGCCAGGTGTGAGGTGTGCCTGGCGAGGTGTGGTGAGGTAACACTGTAATGGGTGACCAGTCACCAATATGCATCCCGTGGATTTAATTATTTCCAACACGTTTATTCGGTTTTTTCCTCATTCAATTACGCTGGACACGGAAATAGGTGAAACATCATTATAGCCATAATTCCACCTCTAATTATATTTACACAGTTGTAACCGCATTGTAAAAACACTGCATGTTGAACTACCTGAAATACTTCAAAAGATTCAGCAAACAACTCCATAAATGAATTTCTATTGTAATTGGTGCATTTTTAATACGGAAATTATTTTTATTGGCGTGGTAGTTAGGCAGGTACTTCAATAGTGAAGCCTTTTATTATGTTATGGTGGAAAACTAGGAAGATAACTGAACTCTTCTGTATGATGAATATCTGGAAACTGGCTATATTCAAAATACAATAATTCTCGTACCCGTTGTTGAAAATGTTGTTGTCCCGGGAGGGGATATCCTAAATAGGACACTCAGCTTCTTCAGAAAAATAACACGTGGAAAAGAGACTCTTTTATTTGACTAAACTAACTGACTAACCATCTCGCCGTTTCTCTACGGATAGGACGGACAGCCAAACAACTCGGTCTTGACACACACTCCTTGCTACATTCTGACTTATTATTCTGACTCTTGACATGGCCCGACTCAAGTATTTGGTTTACTTGTTTGTGACATGTCTTCCAGGGCGTCCCCGACTTCTTCTTCTTCTTCTAGAGCATTAAGTCTACTTCCATCCTTCCTCTGCCATTTCCATGCCCCAATGCCATGCATCATTTTATATGAGGACGAAGAATAATCTTTCTGATTAACACACTTCTAATTGACTTCATTTTCAAATAGCGATTAATCCACATTGCGACGACTTATTTATATGATGTTATTTACTACCCCCAAAGTTTTTTTACATTTATAATGTGTTTCCCCGTATTTAAATGATAATGTTATCTTAATTGATTTTTTTAAATATGTTATATTGTTTTGATAACGTGAACATAGTTAGAAGTGCACTTCTCAGACACAACGCAGCTTGAAAATTGCATTGAACGGCGAAACAGCTGTCACAATAATAAATACTAAAAATACTTGCAGAACTCAATAATAACATTATTAAATTCGACTTACATGAAAAAAAAATTAAATGAAATATATACATTTCACTATCTCCAAAACCAAATAAACAATTAATTCCTATAACCTGGAGAATATTTATGTTACGTAACTTACGACCAAGATCAATATTTTTCTGAATGAAAGCAATAAATTACCAATGACTTGTTGTGATCAGTGGACTAGGAAAGAAGTCATTTCAACAATTTGTCCTCGGGTGATAAATACCTTGGGAAGATTAATGCCTGAACTGGAATGCCTTATTTACGACTTTCCTTTGAATGAGTTGCCAATGTTGTCCATTTGTGCGGTTCGATATTTCATTTAAATTAGACGTTTAAGCTCACATATACGAGTAGGTAGGTAAAACATTTCACAAAAATTTCAACACAAAATATAATTTAATATCTTACAAATATTCAATCAATATGTATAATTTGTGTCGTAAATAAATAACGTTAAAATAAAAAATAAAAAACTAGCTAATTTATTAAATTGCGTTACAAAAATTCTGATTTAATGAGTTAAGAACCTTATTACAGTATTTTTAAAAAAATATTCAAAATCGACAAGTAAAATAAGCAAACAATGTATTATTTTATAAAAAAATTACAACCTTTGAGAACACAAAACAATTCATAACTATTGTAACAATAACAATTACAATTAATCAGCAATAACGTAATGGAATATAACAAGTGATTACGATTGTTACATTGTGTATAGCAATGAATCAGTATTGTATGGAACCAAATAATTCATTTTTTGTTAGCCAAAAAAACGTTACGAATGCAACAAAATCACATCAGGCTAAACTCAAGTACCTACTGTGCTACAGCATACAAATCAGTAGCGTACATTGATCTATGAAAAAAGGTAGGCTGCGTATAGTTTTTCAAGCTAGAATATTAATTGTGTATTGAATATTTGAAAACGGCAAATTTGTTATCATATTTTACTGATTTTTGTAGACAACTGAATAAATTAACGTACGGTTTTTTACGAAATTCGTGTAAAAATAAATTTTGATCGTGTGTTTTTATTTATTTTTGTAGTACGTTTTTTCTTGGGGTAGGCACAGCTTTTTAGCATATATGGACTGCACGCCACTGCTTCAGATAAAAAGTGCCGGGACGTATTTAAGCGTGTTTTTTTTGTAAATACCACACGATAGGCGCTCTGAACTCATTACTGGGGATCTTAAAAGCTTAATTAGGGGGTTGTTTGACGACCATTCGCAAAGTAGCCTTACAATTAATAAGCTGCTAGTTCGCTTTAATGTTTTCAATAATAAACAAAAGAACCGTATTAGTACCATAGGTATTTCATCATTTAAAACACAAATTAAAAAAAAAAAATTAAAAATCTTTTAATCCGATCTAGATATTAGCTAAAGCTTTTTACGAAAAAAATATCATTCGGTTTGGGTAAGAATTTTTTCCTCAAATCCAAAATTCAGTTTTTATGAAACAGGCCACGCAGCCGTTCCTCTTAATAACAAAAAATCGTTAAAAAAAATATGAGCGTACGTTTTTAAAGAGGAAAATATTTAAACAACATATTTTTAAATGTACATAATCTTAGTTCGCATTTATAAAAATCAAATAAAAAATACGATATTTTCAAAAAAAATGTTATATTTAATTTCCTCAAAAAATGCTGTGAAGGTTCTTCGTTAAAATGCAGAGAAAATTTTAAAAAAATTTATGTTTCTTAATTTTTTCAAAACACTAACTTTAATTTTTTTTTAAGTGCGGATTATAAAACTTTACTTAAGTTTTTTTAAGTACCGGGAAAGGATTGCAATTATATTTCTCCACTTAATATGTTAATACTTTTAGTATTTCGTAAAACTTACGTAGGACGGTCAGAAAAAGACATATTACCTGCATACATTTTGACAACAGCACGGATGAAGAAAAATTTGGAAATAGCTTAAAAGCTAGAGTAATTTTACATAAATTTAAGTAATAAACAGGAGAGTGAGACAAACCTGGTATTTTTTAAATCAAATTTTAACCGAATGCTCTAAAACGTGAATACAATTTTCTGTTACGTTAAAATTACAAGAAAATGATAATTCTAGTAAAGATGGTCGTCGAGTTTCTCCTGTAATATATTACCGACTACACGGTGATTGCAGGGATGTGTTAAAATACATCCATTTCAATTCTTCACGAACTATCGAATATAACGAATAATCCGTTCTAATTCGTAATTCATTAACGTTAGACGTAATTAAACATCGGATCATACATATTCATTTTTTTGGAAACCTAAACGACATAACACATTTAAATAAGTCAATAGCATTCGCGTCATTATAAAACAATTAAGAAAACATTACCATTTAATGCGGAGAAAACAGATTTCAACTGTAAGTACCTGACAGAATATATAATATATTATCAAAGTTATTTTCTCAGTAAATCGGATTATCCGGTAATAAATAATTTTAGTCACCATAAAAAATCAAATTGGGTCTTGGTCAATAAATAATGTCAACTCAGCCACTGACCATGGTCAGTGGCTGAGTTGGCATCGCGTTTGGGTCTCACCCAGGCGTCGTGAGTTCAATTCCTCGGCTGGCTAAGTCCTCCATTTACGACACAAGCAACATCTTCCGCTTACTGTGATGGTAGTAGGAGATTTTCAAATATTGTCAGGTTATTCGTAAGCAAGGAATATTTGTCTTTCTTTAAAAAAGAAGAAAAAAAACACCTGTCACAATAATAAAAAACTAAAATACATGGAGAACTGAATAATAACATTATTGAATTTGATTTATTATTTACTTATTTTTGATTATATGGTGTTCTATGAATTAAACACAAAAATAATTAATAATAGGATCATATGCATTTTCGTATTTTAGCTGACGAGATTAGGACGCTTGTTACCGTTAAATGGCAATTTTAATTATTGAATAAATGTACAGTTAACTATCCAAAAATTAAATTCAGATAATAATGCCCACTGGTGTCGTAGTCTCGTCAGCAAAAATATGAAAATGTATATAATCCGATTTCTAGACATATTAATAGATCAAATTAAACAATAATTTCAGCACTGAGTCATTCAAAAATTCTCTATTACCTAGACTCCACGCAGAAGGAAATACATTTTCAGACATAGTAGATATGTTCAACTGCTCGGAATACAAATACAAACAGACGATTATTGCATACATCCTCAACAATTATTAATACTCGTATGTGTGTCTAGAGCATAAGTATAAGTGAATGTGGGGTATGTTTTGGATATTCGCCTCTGTAGCTAATTACTTGGAATGGTACTTACACTATGTTATTCCAGTATTTGTTCGTTATTTTGTCTATATACCTAACGTGATGTGTTTTGCACCTGTTTATTAGGAGGTATATAATACAATAAATAAATAAATAATAATATCAAATGTCGTTCTATTTGCTTAGGTTACTTCGAATGAAGGGTTCATCTGATGTATTCTCCTCCACTGCCCCGAGTTATACAAGTGTTAACAGGCGTTACAAAACGAAAGCCCGACACAGCTTCGGCGCTCATTAACGATAGCCAAACGAATTTCAATCACAAATAATGACGGTGAAAAATTAGCCTCATTATGGCGCATTGTGAGCGCGAGGACAGGGAGAGTGGACGACAGCGGGGCCGCAGGCCGCGAGGGGGCACCCCTGACCAGGCCTACTACACCTGCTGGCCAGCTCACCTGATTCGCTGACTAATGCCGGCCAGAGCAGGTCAACTCGCTTCCATTGAGATCATTTAACTGTATGTTATAGACAGATCGAAATTCCTCAACTGTCAAAATGACTTCATTTTTTGTCGCTAGATGACGGTAACAACGTGTCTTTGTGGAATTACATGCTTAAGAAATTATAAGGTCAAACTTGCGTTACTGGGTGACAAGCTAATAGTTTTTTTTAATAAATCTTTAACACTCTCAATAATGTAACCATAACATTAAATTTAACGGGTTATTTTTGTAATGGCGTTTTAGTAAATTTGCTAAAGTATCCCGCATTCCTTTGGTTAATTATCTATAAATCTGTTTTCAACAAAATGAAGAAAGAAACCATCAGGGGTAGGGATTACATTCATACAACGTGTCATCTATTTCTTATGTTGTTCCTGCTGTGTTGTGAAAATAAATACCGCATACTAACTTTAGACACAGTTGTTTTATTCGTCCTCGTACATTCAACCTTTTACGTAAAGAAATTCAAACGACAAAGAAATTATCTTTCTACATAAAAGAAGTCCCTCCACACAGCATCCCCAAAGATGATATTATTTCCCTCAGAGCCTCCTAACAGTTGCTGTAAAAAAAAATTAACATTATGGCTGAATGATTTAGATGATGAAAAAATGCTTATATAAAATCTTTGTTATTTCTTTCTGCTTACTTTAACTATAATTTCAACATTTACTAATTATAAACAAAAAAAACTGCTTACTTAGAGTATGACCCCAAAATTTCCATTAAATATTGTACTTTCTTGATGGTACAATACTTAAAAAAAATAATATTCTAGTACACATATTTACTTAAATTTCTCATATTACCCACACAAAGGCAGCGCCTACGTGGGTTCCCATTTCTTACAATTATAATTTAAACAATCATTCACGTAAACAAAAAATTTGTGTAATTTATTTTCTATTTTATGTTAAAAACCGTGGGGAAAAGGGGAACCAACAAATAATAATAAAAAACACCAAAAAATACATTCGTTCAATACCGCAATTTTTATATTATTATATTTACCTGTAAACAACGCTCATTCTTCCTATGCAAATCTAAATAACCAAATCCAATTTGATTTTTACTAAACACATTTAGATTGAGATAGTTTCAGTTGACTTAAAATTATATTCTTCATCGTAATTTTTTTAACCAAAAAATTACCGCATTGAAGCGAGCTTCGACAATTTTCGTATTATTGATTAAATAATCTTTGGGGCCCTCCTTGAAGGCCCCTGTCCCCGGCCAGAAGTAGGGCCGATGGCCGCCTGCAGATATTCGTAATTAAATGTTTATTAGTAATCGATACTGCGCGCAACGGTAGAAAAATGAACCCGGGATATCAAAAACAAAGCAATGATTATAAATGTAAGCCCGCAGGAAATAATTACAGACAACAATAGATTGGATTACAAATAATAAATTAAATAAGAATTAGATTTCGTAAGCACCGTGAACTGTGGGTGCAGCTGACAAATAAATTCCAATCGGGACGACCTTCGAGTTATTTACACTAATTAACAGTAAGTTCCTTGTGATCATTTTATTGAATGGTTTCATTTGATTCATTTTATTAATAGAAGCACAACTCAAGTATGTGAAAACGGGAACAGTGTTCAGAACAGTGATTTAGTGGCAACTAGATTATTTAGTTAATTTGAAGTCACTGTCCGCGTGTGAACAGTGCGTAGTTACTGTTTAGTAACAATTTAGACTGGAATAGAATATTTCCTATTTTTTCGGTTTAGTACCCCCTTTCACCGCTGCGCGCGCATCTTTGTAGTTATGTGGGGGCTGCTGCCCTTCTACTGACGTCGTTTGGACACGCACTTTCTACCTAATCATTCGAGTTCACAAGTAGGTGAGGGCTATTGTCACGCTGTTTGGACACGCACACAATCAAGTTTACTAAATCACTCCTTAATTGCACATGTGGACAGCACTCTCAGGACAGTGATTTAATTACCACCATCAGTGTCCTAGTTTAAACAGACCATTAGCCCGACCCAATATCTACCTAGAGAAGATAGTTTTTTTTGCAATAATTAAAATGTACAAGTATCTACACAGTTCAAATCTTGTTCAATTATCATGAGGGAAACCTCAGAGCCTCCTGTATGAAGTTTTATTTATGAATATATAAGGAATAGAAAGGTTGTGGGATGCAGATAGGAAAATTACGAAAAATATGCTATCTTGAAGTTAGCCTCCGTGACCAAGAGATATTTCAATATTCGGACCCTCATATATCTATTCTCATTCTGGCAAGCTCTGGAGTCGTGAAATTTTAACAAAATTTACTGTATGGAATTGGTAGGTCAACGCAACTATTTACATACAAAATCATTTCCAATGAGAACTATGGAGTTTTGAAATATTGTTTTTTACTCTAAAAACAATACAGTGTGCCAATAAAAAAAGATTTCGAGAAATGTTTTTAAATCTCGGACCAAACTGGTCAGTAAAACTAATTTAATATATAATACATTTTATACAGAAATGCATAATTTTTTTTTTTTATTAGAAACACAAACAAAATATTTACTTAAACGGATCATATATCATGTACAATCGGCCTGTAAATATCTCTATTAAATGTGTTTACAGCATGCTTGGTTTACGCAATAAAGTTTATGAATTATTTAGTTACAAATAACAATGTTTATTTACCTATCTCACTGAAACTTGGTGCGTGCAAAAACACGATAGTGCAATAATGATATTGTTTGTTTGCACGATGGCCAAACAAACGAAGATGTTAAAATGTTGATGGCAAAATAATATCACAAAAAAAAGTTCATAAATTTTAAATTTAATTTTATGTATTAATTTAATTTATGAAGACATTAAAAATACATAATACTAGCTGATGTGTACCCGGCCTTGCTCGATATTTTTATTTTTTTGAATAAAGTTATGAAGTTGTAAAGTTGTGAAGTTGTGAAGTTGTGATGTTGTGAAGTTGTGAAGTTGTGAAGTTGTGAAGTTGTGAAGTTGTGAAGTTGTGAAGTTGTGAAGTTGTGAAGTTGTGAAGTTGTGAAGTTGTGAAGTTGTGAAGTTGTGAAGTTGTGAAGTTGTGAAGTTGTGAAGTTGTGAAGTTGTGAAGTTGTGATGTTGTGAAGTTGTGAAGTTGTGAAGTTGTGAAGTTGTGAAGTTGTGAAGTTGTGAAGTTGTGAAGTTGTGAAGTTGTGAAGTTGTGAAGTTGTAGTTGTGAAGCCTTGCTGAAGCTGTGAAGTTGTGAAGTTGTGAAGTTGTGAAGTTGTATTGAAGTTGTGAAGTTGTGAAGTTGTTTTGAATGAAGGAAGTTGTGAAGTTGTGAAGTTGTGAAGTTGTGAAGTTGTGAAGTTGTGAAGTTGTGAAAGTTGTGATGAAGTTGTGAAGTTGTGTGAAGTTGTGAAGTTGTGAAGTTGTGAAGTTGTGAAGTTGTGAAGTTGTGAAGTTGTGAAGTTGTGAAGTTGTGAAGTTGTGAAGTTGTGAAGTTGTGAAGTTGTGAAGTTGTGAAGTTGTGAAGTTGTGAAGTTGTGAAGTAGTGAAGTTGTGAAGTTGTGAAGTTGTGAAGTTGTGAAGTTGTGAAGTTGTGAAGTTGTGAAGTTGTGAAGTTGTGAAGTTGTGAAGTTGTGAAGTTGTGAAGTTGTGAAGTTGTGAAGTTGTGAAGTTGTGAAGTTGTGAAGTTGTGAAGTTGTGAAGTTGTGAAGTTGTGAAGTTTTGAAGTTGTTAAGTTGTGAATTCTCGCTTGTCTCTTGGGTGCAATAATTGATTTAACAGCGAAAGTAATGCATTGTGAAGACTATAACTTTTTCTAAACAATGAAATAAAGAAAAATTCATTTGAAATTATTATTTCATTCCAAACATTTATTTTTCCAAAACGTATCTAAATAATAAAGTTCTTAGGTAGGTACCTACTTGTGTTTTCCATTTTGAAAATATTCTACCCAAACAAACGTTCTTTTTTTAATATCTAGTCTGTGGCTAACCAGAGTGGTTATATCTATAGGTGCTCAATACACAACATGACGGGTTCAATGTTTTTCATACTAATTTAAATTTAAAACGTTATAGTAACAGTTTTACATATTGGATTTCATTCAAACTCTGCTTGTAAACAAACTGTGCTTCTTTCAGCGAAACCGGTCTAGTAATTTTCGAGAAAATCGAGGACAGACAGATATTCCTTTATATATAGAGAGATAATGTGGGGACCGTGTAGATACCCTTGAATATAATATTATTATTCATATATTCGGGATGTGCGCAGTCACAGGTATGTTTCCCTTGTAATAAAACAATAAAAGCAAGTCTGAAACGAACATTTATCATTCTGACACCTCATTTCAGATATATTTACTACCCATCCAGACAAGCTCCAGACATAATATCGTCTAAAGACGTTTACTGTATAACAGTAATGATATTTTTTGAGGCGGAACGCAGGAGGTAAGAATCTCATCACATTTCGGGGCTACGATCGAATAGAAGGAATTTTATTAAATAAACACATGAACAATATTTTGGTTTTTTTTTAATAAATTTTAAACCTACTATTCATTCAAATTATGTGCTACTTTATCAGTCATATTTATTTTTAGGGATCATAGCTATTTCGCCTTCCAAATGTACACAAGCAACATCTTCCGCTTACTGTGACGGCAGTAGAAGATTTTGAAATATTGTCAGGTTATTTTTAACCCGGGAATGTTTGTCCGTATAAAAATAATGAAAACAAAATAAAATAAAAATAAATAAAATTTATAGAAAAAAACATTCATAATTTTTGAAAAAAATGTTTATTTAATTTGTTTTAATTCTAGTTAGAATAATTAATTACAATACCTTTCCAGAGCATTCCTGATTCGTGTGTATGCCAGTGGCGTGCATTGCTCTATGACCAAAGGTGGGTTGCTTATAAATTTTCGTTCGAGAAATAATTATAACATAGCATTTTTGAAAATGATAATTTTATAATTTTGCTGATTGTTGTAACCAACTGTAATAATGAAAGCTTCTTACCAAATACATGAAAAAAAAACACATTTTTACCAGATAAATGCTGTATTTTTTAATAACCTTTTAATGTATTTCGCGATTCGTTTTTCTTGAGCTAGGTACAGCTTTTCAGCCTTTGGCGTATAGGTACCTACTTCACATCTGGCGAACTACAAATGCCTATCATTCGGCCAAAATAATAATGCAAGAAAAATATGAGATACGTGGCATACTCGGTACTTGGCTTGTAAATTCTGTATTCGCATAATTCTAAACATATTATATAAATTGACTAAACTTTTAGTTTTCACGTCTTAAGACGGACTAATTCTTAATTCAAAATAATATTCCACCTCAAAATTGTTGTAAGTTAATTTATAGAATTTATTAGAATGATTTTCTTTCACCTTAGAAAGCATTAGAAATAACCTGAGTAACCTAGTCCGGTGTTCACTTCGCCAAAAACAACACTAAACCAATGCAATACCTACCTGCTTTTTTCAGAAGCTCGTTCTGAGATAATTTTAAAATTACGTTTTTAGGAAAAACACTATTATTTATATTATAAAACCGATTTTCTAAATGTAATACTTAAATCTTATTTTATAAACTAACATAAACGATTCGATCAAGATACCAAGAGGTAAAAGCAAACTTGCCAATTTACTCCTGAATCTGCCTTTGATTAACAAGATAGAAAGGTAGAAAAAACCAGCAGTTTGGCATGAAGGTGCAGAAGGGGAACCGTTTAAATTGGGCAGGCGCGAGGCGCATCTAACAAGGATCTCGCTAATCACTGTTATTATTGCAGAGGTGAGAAAACAATACAAGGCAACGGGATCCTGTGTAGAACCTTTGTGATCACAACACCTTAACACCTTCTAACACCACTTGGCATGGGCCGAGCGCTGAGGACGGTACAGGCCCTGGGTATTTTTTTAATTGAAAATAGAGCTGTCAGGAATTTATACCACCCGCCAAAATAGCTGCAGCGTTTTTTGACGATATAATTATTGGGAAGTAGGAGTGGATGACTTTTCAATATGTTGATATTAACTACAGCTGTTTTGTCGTATTTCGTATTATGTGAACGACAACCTTCGTGGTGCAGAGAGACGTGCCGCCCATATAGGCACATAAGCACTGCCTACCCTACCGTACTCGCAAAAAAAAGAATAAAATTAAAATTATTGCAAGAAATCAATCAGCTCTGATTTCTTACTCGCGCAACGCAGTGAGAATCACGTCATATGGAGAGGCTCTTATTCTTATCGAAAACTTGCACGAAAGGTGTCGTCTGGGGTAATTTTTTTTATAATTATTATTTCGCTGTTTTTCCCACTCCTTACCCTGGTTACAAACTCCGTGCACGCCACTGGTGGTATTGGAATTCGGAAACCGGAGTGAGCAAAAAAAAAAAAATTATTTGAATACCTAAGAGGAGTAGGGAAGGAAAATAGATGGGAAAGGGGAGGTTGGGAAGTAACTGATTATTCATATCTGGTTACCAAACATAACTAAAGGCTTTTCAATCAACGTTTCGATGCTGTTTGGTAGTCTTTCAACTGGGCGATACTGAGAGAACCTACGACTCTGAATGAACTTTATGCGGGTTATTGTTATTACACATTAAATGAAGAAATTCAATTAAGTAATATCTATACTAGTCAGTGGCGTGCAGTCCATAAAGGCTGAAAAGCTGTACCTACCCTAAGAAAAATGAACCATAATAAAAATATATTGAAAATTTTCTGATCAGAATGTTGTTTTTTTCATTTTGGTAATGAAATTGTTCGCTCATTTATTTAGTTGGCGGAAGATGTTAAAAAAATACTTTTTCAAATATTCAATGCACAATTCATACCACACACAGTCTACCTTTGGGCATAGAGCAATGCACGCCACTGATAGTGCATTTGCACCTCAATAAAGAGTAGACGAAAATTTCAATATAGCCCGATTGATACGACCTATGACGATGAAGCCTAACCTAACCTAACTACCTAACCAAACCTAATCTTAACACCCCCCCCCCCCTCCCCCTTTTCATCCTATTTCCTTCTGCCTTACAAAAGGCGTGATAAAAATGAAGTTGCAATATTCGAAAATTCTAACTAATTCGCGTAGTTTTAATAAAAGAATAACTCAACATTATCTTAATTGTTGACTTTAAACATTAACATGAGCCATTTGTCGCATGATAATGCTAAAAAATTTTCCGAATTAACAGTAAAAATAATAAATCCAGGTAATTTTGAATAATGGTATAATCATACATTTTGTTCAGTGGGAAAAAAAAAAATTTATGGTATTTTTGTATGCTTCTGGTAAGTACTCCTACTTTAATTTGTAATAAGGAACTCCAGTCTAATTTTTTTATCAATAATGACGTTCAAACTTAAGTACAAGTATATTTCGTTTTTTTTCTAAAGTTAGTTTTTATAGTTAAAATAATTTTAAAAGTTTCAATTTTTCAAAGCCCGCCAAAACGCTCAAATTCTATGGTCGGTCGGTTTTGATAAGTTTTAAGGTTAGAATGTCAAATTTCAAAACTAGGATGAGCTTTGCCGTACACAATTTTATATTTTATTCATGGTAAACCATAACTAAATTATAAGTAATAAAATTACGTACCTTTTTTATAAACTTTAACTCAAAGAATAATAATAGTATTGAGCATTAACATTATCATAATATCCGTATTGATAATTGGTTTACTCGTCAATACTCTTTTTTTTTTAAATAATGATAATTTTTTATATTGAACAACAATTATGGAGCTTAAAATCACGCAAATTAAGTTAAAATTTCGCCAAACCTGAAAAAATACAAAACAAAATGGAAAGTAAAAATGTTCATGCTAATCCAAAAACAGAATGCGCACGTGACGTCAGATGTTCCAAATGCAATGGTGCCAACATAACAAGGTTTTTTGATGGGATGATTTTTTGACATGAAATATCATACATAAATTAAATAAAATATAATTTCTTCAAACGATTGGTAACTTTGTGGCGTCATTATTAATTAAATAATTAAAAATGTACTTTGTTTACACCACTTTTATAAAAATAAATAAATACCTCTACATGTTTCGATAGCAATGCTATCATCCTCAGGAATATATAAATATAAAAAATATTTTCAAGTAAATTTTTTTTCGAAAGATGTAGAGATATTTATTTATTTTTATAAAATTGGTGTAAACAAAGTACATTTTTAATTATTTGAGAAATAAAATATGTTTGCGTGCGCCGTATTTTGAACTGACAAGATATCTATTTACTAACAAGATATATATTTTAATACGTAAATGTATCAAATATTATGTTTTTGTGTGAAAGCACCTAGATAAGTGGGCATCTACCGCTGCCAGTGAACATCTTTGTTTATAGTGCCTATTTATACGACCGCCATTTTTGTTTCGCGGAAAAAGCGAAAACTACCTCCGATAAAAGTGTCAACACTGAACTTGTAAGAAATTCGTATGCTTGTAAAACCACAAACTCACATGTTCGAAATTTAAAATATGTTCTTTCGCATTCCGATATAAAAAAAAATTAATAAATAAATCCAACATAAAAAAACTTTTTGTGAAATCAGTATCTACCTATCCAGTGCTTAAAAACGTAATTAAAAAAAAAAAAAAAAAAAAACAAAAAAACAAAAAAACAAAACAAAACAAAACAAAAAAACGGCGCATAACGGAACAAATGGGTAGGATTCTACCCATACAGAAGAAATAAATAATTGAAAAATACTCTAAATTAACTTCAACCCTTTCTTTATTGTGAAGTAGGAAAAAATCAATTTTGCGACATTTCATCATGCAAGTCCACATGCGGTCTAAACTCTGTTTTTAATGGGATCTCTAAAATAAATCCCTGTAAAAGCAATGGTCAAAATCCTGTCAGTAAATAACGGGTTAATTCCTCCCTTTCCAGTGAACTGCCAAAATAACATTCACTTATGATGTACCCAATGATTATAATATTCATTATGTTTAGCCTTTCCTAACCGATGCTGTCAACTATCTAATTATTTAAATATCTCTTTAAATATACTATACACAGGGTTTATATTTTGAGTTTTCCTCAATAGATTTATGTATTGGATAAAATAATTAAAATATATAAGTATTTATCGAATACAACAGAAAAAAATGTTTTGTCAATAAATCAGGAAAAAATATATAATGCATGTCTGCTTTCAATAACTTGCAGAGTGGTGCGGTAGTGAGCGAGAAGGGTACGGGGTATCGCTCACCGTGCCACCGTGCACGGTCGTCAGTACTAGCCGTCAGTCTGCTGGTGGTAAAGAACGTATCATGTGTTTTATGCGTGGCCAACGGTTTTTTTTCACGTTTTCTTATAAACATTCCAAATGTGTACACAGCACCGGAGCTCGGGGGATTTTTTAGTACCGTAAGGGAAGGGTTAATAACAATACTAACTATGCAATAGAGACATGCGAGTCTCGACTGATCTCATTTCTACTGCAATAAGGAACTCCAGTCCATTTTTTTTATTAATGTTGACATCCTAACTTAATTTTCCGTATTTTTAATTATTTTAGTTAGTTTTCATGATTAAAATAATTGTTAAAGTGTCAATTTTTTAAAGCCCACCAAAACGCACGAGATCTATGGCTTGTTGGGTGTGACGTCACACGAGCAGTCGGATTAGCGATTCAATAGGCGGTAATCGATATTATATGGATTCCATAAAAAACTTCGAGAACGTTATACTCAAATTTAACTGCTTTTAATTGAAGGAATCATTGTAGAATATCGGCGTCTCGTTACTATTGTAGGTGCATTGTACCAAAGTGCAAAAATAAATTCATATCGGAAAATAATTAACAATTTATCAGCGTTCAAAGAAAGTCTTTTAAGTCCTTTAATGCTTTAAATTATGTTTGAAAGGCAAATCAGAATCGCTTGCGTTAATAGCTTCCATCAGTTCTACGCATGCGCGAAAACAGACGCATGCGCATCTGTGAGCCGCTGACAGCAGTAGACAGGTATTAACATAAATAGGTTGAATTAATTAAATAGTTTTGAACTTTAATGGCTTGAAATAAAAATAAATATATTATGCGTTGTAAGAATTAATAGGTTTGAGGTATCATTAGAAATCCTCCACTTCCAAAATAACTGAAGAAATAATTACCAAAGTGCCAATGACGTTGTTGTTTTGTGCAAGCGGTATAGATTATTAAGTAGACAAATTCGTTAAAAATGTTATGAATTTTCAAGCAAAAACACTCAAGTAGTTGCAATAAACAAACGTAATTATTTTACAAGCAAAATGAACACTGCATACAGCAAAATTATAAGCCATAAGTAATAAAAAACGGAAAAAAACCTTATCTAGTTATAAGTTGGGCTCGAAAACTGCATGTGTGACGTCAGAAGCAGTGGTACCAACAGAACATGGTGTTTTGATGGTACTGTTTTTAATTCACTTTTATATAACGATTTATAAAATTTACGTATAACTATATACAATGAAAATTATATATCCAGAATCGGCATTTGCTGATCTATACGAATATATATTTTTAAACCCATTATATTTTTCACTGGAGTTCCTTATTAGTACATTTTCATCCTTCCTTTCCAATTTCTATGCTTTTGAGGATTAATAAAACTTTGTGTAGGTACTGCAATTTATCAGCGTTAAGAAGATTTATGGCAAGTTGTTCATTATCGTCAGTCACGTGGGTGCATTGTTGAACACAGGCCTCACCTTAGAGTTGCAACTCCTTCCTATCAGGTAGTCCTAATCCGCCAAATACCAGCCGCCTATCCGCACGACTGATATGATTGGTTGTTTGGATGCATTTCAGTGAAGGTAGTCTGTTTAAAGGAGGGGAAAGAAGGATGAGAAAAATATTAGCCAATTCCTTCAAATGTATTTATTTCCATGAGATTTGGAAACCCTATATCCGCAGGTTATCATAGTTCCTGCGGAAGTCGACCTGGAAATATTGACAAACATTTTGCGTTCCAGTTCATGTAATATGTATTTATTTCACATTATTTTTATCAACAACACTGAAGTCTTAAATAAGACTATAAATAATCATTTACAATATAATATGACTGGTGTACACTGAAGACAGTAAAATAAATGCACTGACATTAAAAAAATACAGATTTAAAAAAACGTAAGTAGTAATTATGCATCTATATGTACAATATCCAAAAAGTATCCGGATAAATAAAGTAATAATTTTTGTTAGTGTTTTAGTTAATTTATGTCATCCCCGAAAAGAAGTCTGAAGCATTCCTGGCTTTACTGGATGGCAGGTTATTTCTCAAGTCTTTGCGTTTGTTCTGTTTCTTGTTGGCCGTGCTAACCTCCATGTCGTTGAAGTAGGATATGTTCCAGAATTTGATGTCATTATTGTGGGAGGCCGATGCGATGAAGGTGCCGGCGTTGCAGATGTCCATCCGCTCCACGGAGATGGAGTGTTGGCCAACGATGCCAAGGTGTTTGTGGGGGAAGAGATGGGTGGCTCTCAGGATGCCGTCCTCCCCGGACATGACCACAATGTTCTCGGTGATGGGGACCATGCAGGAAATAGATTGCTTTGGCCCGGCGTATTCGTCGCTATGTAGACCAAACTCTCCCCAGTTGAAGAGGTACATTTTGCCCTTGGAAGAGCCCACAAATATTTTTGTGTCATTGCGCAGGAGACCGAGGCAGGTGAGTTCAGATTCATACTCATTTGATTGGACGTGTATTTTCCTAAAAATAAAAAGAACAACAATAATTATTTATTCAAATAACTTTTTTTTGGCTTATGATGAGCTCGATATAAATTTGATTTGTCATTATCATTCTGCAAATGCATAATATAATTTTAAAAAATAACCTACATCGTCCCTGCTCTAGCAGAATATGTTAGCTTCTTCAAGAACTGTAAAAAGTTAACATTTTCTACTGGATGAGAGACGGATAAATATTTAAAACATAAATAATTCTCCATTATGTAATAAGAATATGTTTGAAAAGTAAATTTAAATTTGAATTATTAATTTTAAAATAGACTAGATATTTGAAAAAATAAAATAGTGGCGCACCTCCCACTCATGTTGATAGTGCTAAGGCCCCCGTCCCCGCCCGTGCAAACCAGATACTTGGCGGCAGAGTTGGTGATCATGTCGGAGATGTAGTCCTCCGAGACCTTCAGCGAGAAGATGGGGACGGTGTGCTTCTCCCGCGTGTCCCACATCCTCACGGTGCCCTCGTCATCACCTAATTAAATAGGTGATTTGTATTCCATAACTATCATCAAGTGAGTGATTATTCGTGGCATTACTACCGCCAAACCAATATAATAATAATAAATGGAAGATTTATTTAGCGTCATATGAAATAATAAATTACCTGTAGCTATGAGGTTTTCACTAATGACTCTGAGGCAGTAAATGGGATCATCATGAGCATTTTCGTATAGCCCTTTAAGTTTCCCAGTGTCCATATCCGTCAGCATTATGCTTTTATCCTGTAAAAAGTTAATAATTCTGTTTTACACAGTCAAAAATCCAGTGTTGAAGGAGAATAAGCACAACGGATCCACGTTTAATCAAACTTTGAACTTGTTATGGGTATTTTCGCCCTAGTTTATACATGTTTTTTAATTATTCATGGTAACGGAATGGAAAAATATCATGACCAAGTCCATAATAAAAATTAAATAAAATGAAATAATCAAAATTTTGCTGAAATATTGCTCTCACTATCTCACTAATAGAACGAGGAATCTGCTGGCTATATAAATTAGTTAATCTATTCTTAATTTCAGTGAAAAATAATATTACCAAAATTTCAAACATGCAGCACAAACTTTGATAAAAATGCCCATACATGTTTAAAATTATGGTAATGTTAATTTATTATGGAAATTAAGAGTTTTTTTTATATACCCAGAGATTCCTTTTTCTACTAGCGAGTTAATGAGAGCAAAATTTCAGCAAAATATTGATTAATACAATATTTATATCATGAAATCGGCCAAATAATTTTTCATTCTGTTACCGTGAAACTAAGCTGATTAAATGAATGAGAAACTTGTATCGGTTAAAGGGGCCTTTATCAGCTTTAAACTATATATTTTGTAACCAAAAATATATAATGTAACCTATTTGAAATTTAATCTTACAGCAAATTTAATCTTACAGCAAATTTAATCTTACACACTAAAAATTAATTACAAAATCAGACTTTGTTTAATTAAATGTAGAAGTGTGACATGGTAAAATACACACTACTTTTCAATCTAAATAATTTATTAAAAATATAGGTTCGACAGGTGTATTTAACTGACTAAATAAAGTTAATTAATAAATTTTCCTGTTAAAAATACATAACTTTTCAATATTCTACAATATGTAACAATTAAAAAATCAATCTAAATTGTGGGACACGGCAAAAACGCAATGTACAAACTTTGACGAAAATGCCCTTATAATCTTTCTATTACTAAAACAAGGCTCACACCAACAGCTGAAGTGAGTCTAGGTTTTCATAATATGACTTGGTTAAAGCCTCGGTAGAGTTTTACTGCAACTCCTGATGGTTGCAATAAAATGTGAAAAAATTGCTGGTATGTAAATTGTCATTAATTATACATATCTGTTTTATTTACATTTATTGACATATGATAGAAAAAGAGTATAACAAAAGTGGTAGGTTTAGTTCATACCTTTGAACAGCTGAACAGAGTGTTGCCGTCTTCGCTGAATTCAATATCCCGACAGGCTTTGGAGTGAAGCTCGTGTGTGGCCATTAGTTGGTTCTCGTCATTGCTGTAGTTGTAGATGTACACGTCTCCCGTAATGCTGGCCACAGCCAGGATGTCATGCACCGGGTGGAAACACAGGTCGACGATGCAGTCCTCTGTCTGGATGTCCGGCGGGTGATCCCTCTGTATTTCTTTAGCCGCCTTGATGGCTTTCACCAGCTCGTCGTCTTCATCATCTTCCGGTTCCTTTTCATCTTGCTCCTCCTCGTTGGATGAGTCCTTATCTGATGAAAACAACACATTGTAATAAGAACTGATATTATTTCAAGAAACAACAACAATAGCTGAATAAGGAACTCCAGTCCAATTTCTTTAATAAAAATTATCATAACGTCATTACGTTCAAATACCAGTATATTTTTTTTTTCTAAAGTTAGTTTTCATAATTAAAATAATTTTGAAAGTTTCTATTTTTCAAAGCCCTCCAAAACGCTCCAAATCTATGGCCGGTCGGTTCTGATAAGTTTTGAGGTTAGAATGTCAGATGTCAAAACAAGGATGAGCTTTACTGTTCATAATTTTATATTCTATTCATAGTAAACCATAACTCAACATAAACATAATACTCTAATTTCTTTCATAAATAACAGTTTTTTTGTTTATATTGAACAACAATTATAGAGCTTAAAGTCACCCAAATTATGTTTAAATTTCACCATAACTAAAAAAATACATATTTAATCACATCAGATGTTCCAAATGCAATGATCAACCAACATAATAACGTGTTTCGATGAGATGATTTTTTATTCACTTTTAAATAACAATTTATAAATTTTACGTATAATTAATTATAAATAATAAAATTTATATATTCAGAATCGGAGTTTGCTGATCTATGCGAATATATATTTTTAAAGGCATTATATTTTTCACTGGAGTTCCTTATTGTACAATTGGTGTGAATTAGAACAGCGGTTCTTAACCTCTTATTTACCACTTGTTACTTTATTTGGTTGTTAAAGATTTCAAATAAAGGCATAAGATGATTCAAATAGTTATTTAATGTGTGTTCATAAAGGATTACAAGAGAACTGAGAAAAATAATACACATACTCTTTTCTTTTAATAGATGTATAATTATTTTGTGGTATCATGTTAAAAACACATTAAAAACACGTACTTTGTTTACACCACTGCACTGTTTAATATATAAATATTTTTTTATTGATTACTTACCTACTTTCATCACTTATAGTTAACTTTTGTTTGTGTTTGTAATTTGTCTATTCTTACATTATTATTTTTCTATGTTTATTATTTGTCTATACTTGTCATTCATTTTTAGTATACTGTCTCCTGGTGAGAGAAGCTACGCTTCCCAAACATGTTGATATTTATATATTAAACAGTATAGTGGTAATAAAAAAGCTCTTTTTAATAATTTTATTTTGCACATAATCTTGATTAAACATAGTGATTTCACCCCAACAATATTTTTTTAATGATACTGAAAACTAAACCCGGGCTAACATTTTTTTGTGTAAGAAACAAAGTATACAATTATACTCTACATACATTCCCCACATTAACAATGTCTTTTTATTTTAACTACGTAATTTCTTAAAAAGTATACATATACATTTAATAACATGATATTTACAATGTAAGTGTGTAGAGATCAATGTACTACATCCACTACACATGCTGCATCTCCACAAGTGTTTTATAAAGCGAAACTAGCGGTACCCAGTGTAATTCTAATACCTATCCTGGTGTACGGTGGTGGGGCATGGAACTGGCAGAGGAAGTAGACTGAATGCAGTAGAAATAAGATATGGCATAAATGTTTGTGATAATACCATGGCCGGTTTATGAACGAGCATATCCGAAGAGATTGCAATACTGACACTAGCATAATGTACTAAGATAGATAACTAGATGATTTGGACATATAAAGCAGACAGACAAAGGAGGAAGTGTCGGGAGAATATAGGATGCAAAAGTGAATGGCAGAAGTCGGAGATGCGTCAAGAGAAGACATGGCACGATTGAGTGATTGCATGAATGAAGCAAGGGGCATGTGCCAGGACAGAGTCGTAAGGTGTTAATGGTTTTACACTTAAACTTTACTCCGATAGTTAATGGTTTATTTAAAAAAAAAATTGAAACACCCAAGATGTGGCAGACCACTAGGGGTCCGCAGATCACAGGTTAAGAACCACTGCATTACAAAATACATATGAAAAAAAATAATAAAGTCTACAATATATGTATTTATATTTCTGCAGAGAACTACACAATAAACACAATGAATAGAATGATTTTATCAGCACATCCCTTAATAATAATAATTTTCAAATCTCTAAAACTCCATTTTTGTCACCTTATTTGAATTCAAATTCAATGGAACACGGTATGTTCAATGAAATACATGAAAATCAAATATATAAAACACAAAAATTCACTTTGAAACGTACATTTAAACACTTATGAAGAAATTGGTTGCATATTGATAAACAGGATTATCATCATACCTCCCTCGATCCTGCTCGGGCCCTCCGCCCCCTCCTCATCGGAAGCTCCATCAAACAATGCTGAGCCGACCCGACACAAGGAACATTCATCTGAGTCTTCATTCGTCAGTCCCTCCAATATAGATGGAAACTCTCCCCCCTCCCCTTCCTCCAGCTGCTCTGGACCTTATTTCAGCATACCCATATATTGCTAACGCACTTATGATCAAATAAGTCAATACAAATTAATACATATCATCGATATCGTTCCATTCCCGTGCAGCAAACAAATAAATTACAATAGATCTTTCATTTAATGCCCTTACCTCCAGGTCTGGGTGTTATGATGGCGATTATTAAGTTTGATTGACTTTACAAAAATGGCTTTTCAGCAATTGTAAGGAAGTAAAAAAAAGTAAAGTAACACTTTGTACCTTTGTCAGTAATTTCCAGATCATTTGCATTCTCATCTGATAGTTTCTCATTCACTCGGCTGGTGACTGCGTCGAATGATAAGCCGAGAGGACTTAAGCTCATAGTAATCATTGCTTGTTCGCTGAATAGATACAGACTATCTACAAAATTTTCTTTGATCGGGTAAAACTGAACCAAAAGAAAAGATTGAAAGAGAAAAATTGATTTATATGGAATACATCATACCTTCAATGTCTTGTTCAAAACCATCGTCGGTCGCCTCCTGTACTCGGGAAGTTTCATGGAGGCCAGGGCTTATGCCAACATCGGGACCAGGGCCTATGCCAATATCGAGGTCAGGGCCTATGCCAACATCGAGGCCAGGGCCTATGCCAACATCGAAGCCAGGGCCTATCCCAACATCGAGGCCAGGGCCTATGCCAACATCAATCATCGCTTGGTCACTGGCTTGATAATCTAAATCTACTAAATTTTCTTTGGTAGGGTAAAATTGAACCGAAAAAGAGTATTTATCAGTGTTATAGAAATAGTGCAACATTATCTCGAAGATTTTATTTTATTTTATTTTGATTAGTATGTGGGCATCTAGAATAATGTTTATGGTAGAAAGAATCCAGGGAGTGTTTGATAAGCAGGAAAAATGAATGGTCCCAGCACTTCCAGGGTACAGAAGACGGGAGTTACAATGCATGGAGAGAATCTCCAATCTATCTAGCACATTGTGATTGTTGTGACCTCAATGGAAAAACTATGTATTATGAAGAGTACAGAGTTTTCCAGTCTAGACTAGGCATTCTCGTCAATGTATTTATGTACATTTAAAGCTAGGAAATAATTTATTATAGTTAGTGTTCATAAGAATATGCCGGTTCAAACCTGTTTCCAGTCAGATTCCCTTGACTTCAATTGCTGTTTAATAATTATTACATCGTTTATTATTTCACTAATTGCAAGCTAATGGTGATAACATGTTAATTATAATTTAAACAAAATTATACCAGCTTCGTGCATGACATCAGTATCCTCTTCATCTGAAGATTCATCAAACTCTGAGCCGACAGAGCTCAGGTCACTCTGGTTGAGATCTTCCTGAAGAGCATCCACTGACTGCAACTCATCCTCATCTTCCTGGCGGCCCAATCCCTTTTTTGCCAGGCCCATCTGCTTACGAAAAATGCACATGTCTCCTTTAAAACAGCAGAATTACACAATAATATTCAACAAGTAGTGAACAACCGGCAGAAGATCGACAATTTCTCTCGGATTTTTTTTTATAAATTTCGCTGATCAAACAGATTTAACCGGAATTTCAATGCCATTGAAATCAGAAAATCAATACACCTGATCATAGATATATGCATCTGATGCATCTGTCTCACTTTGGCATTGCGTAGAGCGAGGGACGAATGTTGACACTGCATAAAATGCATTTATAGAATAGACAACAATTTTCCACCAATGAAAAGTGCGTTTACTTTGGGAATAAACTTAAATTTGATGTTGTATGTGTCCACTTTCAGTATTTTTGGTTTAATTTTACAGAAGTATTCAATATCGTCGTGATTAGATTTTGAGAGATTTAAACAAAATATATGTTCATGTAAGTTATGACGACTTATATTATAATGCGAAAAAGAAATACCTCAGCAGCTCGACGTCAAAAATCACAAAACAGAACTGCTTTAAACCGTGTTGTATTATTTTGTATACATATACTACGTTCATGCGTATATTGTTATTGCACTATCTCTTGACAGAGCGCAGTTGAAGGAAAAATAGTAACATAACCTCAATTTATGACATGCTGTGACATAAACAAAGGAATTGCCATATTACAAACCAAATAACTAGTAACTGTTAAAATACAGTACTTACTATTCTATAATAATTTGATATTCTGGAATTATTTCCCCTACAAAAAGTCTTCATTTTAATATTATTCAAAATTCATGTAATGTTAAGTTTGACTACTGATTCATTCCAATGATTTTTGATTTCGTTCCAAAATGTTTTCCAGAATTTTGGTCGCTATTGTTTATATCAATGATGTATATATATTTAAAATATGTATACAACTATAGACGATCGATTATTTTAGAAACGGCATTTGGATAAAAGTAAAAAAAATCATTGCCATAATTTGTAATTTGTTTTTCTGGTATAATATCAAATGATTCGAATGAAATTTTGACTTTTGTAAAAATTTCAATAAATTATCGAAATGAATATATCTTGATTGCCCATCGCTAGTCTATAAAAATGTCCATAGAAACTTCTATGCATTTTACTTCTTTGTGACAGGTCTTCGCGGTTCATAATATATTTATATTTACTTATAATTTGAACCCAATTAGATTTTTAATCGTTGTTTCGTTGATATATAGTTCTAATCTAATTTGTTAAGGATGACAATGGGAGATGAAACTCCTGTAACCTCACTTGTTCTTCCAGTATTGATACGCCCAGTCCTCACACAGGTTAGTGTCAAAACTTATTCGTGTCATAATAATTGTACCATATTATTTAAAGAATTCATTTCTGACTGCAGCCTCTGGTTAAAAATACGTAAAGATAAAAAGAAAACTATGGTAAATTTAACAATTGTTGTTCTTAAAGGTGATTCCTTCTGTGTTATTTTCTTTACCATATTTGTAACAAAATATGTTAACCAAAAGGAGTAAACCACACCCATCACTTCAGATCCATTAAGTAAATCTTGTCCAACCGAGTGGAAAAGTAGTATTTATTTATTTAGTCATCAACCCAAAATAATCTTCATTATTATTACTTCACTGTAAAAATCAAATAGATGGGCTGATAACATTCCATTCATTCTGTTCTCTTAAGGAATGCTGTAAATTCTCTTATCTACACCTAAATTAAATAGTTGTTTTAAAAAATAAACATGTATTTCGTTTCTCATGTGCTATTTTAAACACAGCTTATAGCCTGTTCTTTTAGTAGCAATAATATAAAACATTAATGTCAACGAAAACAACTATAGTATCTGTGTACTGTTATACAAATAACATTATTGGACTAATGCGACATCTATAATTTTTACCAAGGTCATGAAATAAAAATCAGAAACACGTGAGATTAGTCACTGATAGCAGCTATTGAAATATTTAACACTTTTTACTAGTGAATATGGTCATTTTTGGGAAATAAGTTGATGTACAGTGCATCGCATTGTTTTCTTTTTGGTGTTAGACTTCTTTCAAAGCTCTCGCAATGTTCCCATTTTTTATTGTCTGGAACTTAGCCCTACGATGCCCAGTGTATTTTAACCCTTTGGATGCGGTATGCCAACATATCGAAATGACACTTTAGGCGTCCTTGTGCGGCGTGCCGATGGCTGGGCCATAGAAAACATCTCATAAAGTTGATCACAGCTTGGGGAACATGTGTCTCTGTCAACCTGCTCATTTGTCATGAAATTAATGATAAATAATCAGTATCATAAAATAATACATATTTTTCCATGGATATTTTACTCTTATGAAACTCTGAAGAAACAATTAACACACCTAAAGGGTTAAAACAACATATCTTTCAAAAATTTATTCCTTAAAAACTATAAATTAAATCAAGAAATCAGTAACTTTCAATGTTACCTGTTATGCATTATTTCTGGTCGTGGCACCCTGTGGTATCTTGCTGCAGCAACAGACACTATAAATTAAATCTAACATTCAGTTGTAGTATCAAGTAGTAGTACGTCCTCAGTGTGATAAAGCCCCTTATTGGATTATAGTTAGAGAGATGCGACGTGGGCGCCTCGCAGACGCTGCGCACGGCGCTGGCGCGCGCCGAGGCCACCATCCCCGGCCTCAGCCACGACCTGGTGCTGGGCATCCTGCGGCGTGCCGACATGTCCGTCAACATGAACGAGAGCATCCTCCGGCTGCAGGGAAGCATCACGGAGGCTGATGGTTAGTTCACAACAAGCAAACAAACACATCATATTTAACTTATGTATGTATCCTGTCCATGACAGTCTGGCCACCAGATCTGATTAATTATGACCTTAGGGTGTTCGACAGAAAAATATGTCTTGTATTGAATCAATCTGTTTTATTTGGCATGATGTATTTCATTTGTGTACCTAATTCAATATTGTTTTTCTAATTTCCAGCCATTGAGCTACGGTTAAATAGATCAGAAGACGCATTCCAAGAGTTGAACAAGAAGTCCGCCTCATTAAAAAAAATCCTTAGTCGCATTCCTGATGAAATTACCGATAGGAAGACATTTTTGGAAACTATAAAGTGTGTTCAACATTCATTTAATGAATACGTATTAGCCTACAAATTTAATTTTCTTTATCCTCACTTATGAGTGTAAATCTAAATAATTTATTAATTCTTACAGAGAAATAGCATCGGCTATCAAGAAGTTATTAGACGCAGTAAATGAAGTGTCCACATTTACTCCGGGAGTGGGCAAGCAAGCATTGGAGCAGCGCAAGAGGGAGTTTGTCAAGTATTCCAAGCGCTTCTCCAACACTCTCAAGGAATATTTCAAGGAGGGACAGTATGTCACAACATTATCTGCATACATATTATTATTTAATTAAACTTACTTTAATTTTTTTTAAATAATGCATTTTATCATCGGCTTGCTCTGAAAACCCAGCAACTCATTTTGATTTTTCGTAACATTGTTCTAGGTGCTAATCCTTTAATTCTCATTAGTGTTCCGAGTAGCAATTGTGTCCTACTATAATTAAGTTTTTTTTCTTCACCTTTCATTAACATTATTCGCCATGTATGTGTAAATTTGAAAAAAAGACAGTTTACCAATCCGCACTTAGCAAATAATATCTTCCGATTATGGCATATTTCTCTTAAGCTGGAGATGTGTGAAAAACTTTTTTTTACTAATAAATATTAAATTAAATTTTGCGACAATATCATGCAAAGGCGGAATGACAAAAATATGGAGAAATCGGGTTTTTATACACCTGGTTAATTTATAAAGAATTTTGATTAAAAATTGTGCTACAAATCAATCAATCTGTTGAAATCTCGAAAATCTTTCATTCCATTCATGTAAATGATAATTAAGTAATTAAAAATGTTGTATTACATTCATCAACCAACGCTATCTAGACGCGACACGTGGATCCTAAAATTGACGTCCGAACCAAAATGAATTAGTTCCTGAAAACATTTATCAAAAAGAAAGCGCATTATCTCATAGTCAAAAGATTGCAGAAAGCATTGCTTGTTACCTTTTGTCGGTCTACATTGAGCAATTTTGTCACCCAACAATTTTGCTTCAACAGAGTGGCTAACTTTATCGAGATCATTTTTAAACACAAAATTGAGACAGTTAAAGATATTTTAGATGGGGACTATCGGGGACTTTATTATTGAAAAATTTAATCTGCTATATGAATACTTTTAAAAAATAAATTCTGACAGCAAATAAATCGCCCACACTGAATTTATGAGTTCAGAAAAAAATGCATTCATTAGACCAGCCCTGGCCAACCCAAAAAGCACCCCGGGCCGCATTGACGACCTAAAATTTTCCAAGGGCCGCTCCATACAGACATTATACAAAAATAATGACATTTTTTTTATCACAACAAATGGTATACTTAATTCTTTTTTTAAAGACATTCTGAAGTACCCGATACTTAAAAAATATATATTTCTTCATACATGACCGCGGGCCGCACGTATGGGCGCAGCGGGCCACGGGTTTGCCAGGGCTGCATTAGACAGTTAAATAATTAAAAATCTTTTTTTTATATGAGTTATGCTTGTCCAGACTATGTATGTATACTGGTAACTAATTATATGAATTATTTTTTTCAGAGCCAACGCAGTATTCATAAGTGCCTTATGTCTGATTCACCAAACTAATCAGATTATATATACAGTCAAGAACAAGTGTGAATAAGTATTAGGAAATAGTCTTCAAGCATTCCAAATTTTCCTTTACTCGTTTCTTTTATTTATATCCTAAAAATGTGGATTGAAATAATATTATAGACATTATGGAACATTAATATTTATAGATATATTTTATATATTTTGGTGTCGATCAATTATCAAGATGCAGAATAAATTATTGTTAAGAATGTGCATTCTTTATTATATTATCGTCCTTACTTCTACTGCCCATTCTGCATATTATTTTACCATCCTTTCACACGGCCAGGATCTTGAGCCTCTCGGAGCTATGAGAAGTCTGCCTCAGTTAAACGGGTAATGAAGGGTCTTCATCAAAGATGCTGAAGAATTCTGTTGGCCCAACTCGGTTGAAGATAGCAACATGTTGTTTTTATTATAATATAATGCACAATGTTTTGTCTGTGGTGCATAAAGTCTCGGGGTCTCACCGACAAGTGCAAATTGGAAGATGTCTCAGAAGATTCAGTATCACCCTGATAAAATACTTGCAATCTGAAATTAAATTCTAATATTTAGTAAGTATTTCTTATTAGCTAGTACCCATAAGTTCTGGGCAATTCAAAAGAACATTATTTATGATGTGTAAAATCATAAATAATGTTCATTTGAAATTCTGATGGTGCCATAAATATTAAATATTTTTTTTAATGCCAATAGTTCAGTCCTGACTCCTTGAAGCGTAGAACGCATGACCCGGACGAGTGCAAGCAAGCATCAAGCAATAGAACATTAATGCGAAGGCCTTAAATATTACTACTATATCATTGGAATAAACTTTTATATTTATAAAAGATACAGGAATATTTGTAAAAATGTTAAAGAAAACTACCACTTACAAGAAAAAAAATCTATGAATTCAAGAATTATTCCTGTTAACTTTTGCAGATTTTAAATGAAATCGCTAATCATCAACTAATAATACCATTCAAGAATTGAATGATTCCTACCTCATTTGCAGATCACCCTGACAAATTTCTTGAGTACATTAATAGCTTTTTTATTAACATTGGATCGATACTATCAAATGAAATTTTAGAATCCCTCACTAATGAAGAAAAATTAGAAAGGATGTTTGTACGAACCCTGAAAATTGACTTAAATGATCAGTAACAACAGAGGAAATAAATAAAGTGATAAATTCTCACTAGGAAATTATGTTATCTCAAACAAAACACGCCTACAAAGCCAACTGATCTCGCCTCTGACCTGTCAAATCTTTCCATATCTAAATATCATCTTACCTCAAAAAAAATCCACTACACGAGTAGTACCAATTTATAAAAATGGAATCAAAAACGACATTGATACCTACCATCCAATGGTAGTTATAAACGTTAATTCTCTTATTTAAATAGCCAGATACTTCCCCACCTTCCTCTCTCCCATATCCTTCCCCTTCTCATTCCTTTCATCCTCACAACATACCCCAATTGGAGATGCTATAGTCTCACTGACTCCAGACGGTTGGGAACAGCTGGGACTCAACAATAAAGAGTAAAGAGGAAGGTTTGGTACTACAGGGTTGCAAAATGGGATGGCATACGGTCTTTCTTCAGCACTTTTCCATGCAGTGCAGTCTGTTTCAACTCCGAGGACCCCTCAGTTTGTGCATGTGAGGTAGGAGAGGTCATCGTATCAGTAATGGATGGCTACATTCCTTCCGCTGTCAAACGTCTGAAGCTGGCACAAAGGCGTGGTTTAACCATCGCTGCGTCAAAGCATTCAGGCTGAAGAAGATGGCCTACAACGTACTCCAGAAAGTTGGCTCCATAGATAATCTATCGGAATACAGACAAAGAGCAAAAAGCGACCACGACCAGAGAATCGCCAAAAAGTTCGCAAACTGCCCCAAAGGCAGCCGATCATTTTGGTCGCTCACTGGGTCAGTCGAGAAAAATTTCTGCGGGGCTCCTTTCCCACCTCTGACCAAGCCTGATTGTCTGTTGGCTAATACGGCCAGCGAGAAGCCTGACTTACTTGGAAAATTTTCGCGGAAAACTCAAGTCTTCAAGATAATGAAGAAACTCCCCCACCCATTCCACATTGTGGGTTCCAAATGAAGGAACCTAAAATCCATAACAACGAACAGGTCTTGAATTTTGTTGAAAGTCGCCAAAGCCAACGAGCCTGACAGAATACTTGCCCTGGTCCTTAAGAGGTAGGTATGCTGCAGAATTAGCCCCAGTCCTCTCAAAATTATTTAAGCGGTCTCTCAATAGTGCCAAGGTACCAGATCTCTGGAAAAAGCCTATTGTTTGTTCGATTCCTAAGGAGGGGGACCACTACGATCCTTCCAACTACCGCCCCATTGCCATCACTTCCATACACTTCAACGTATTGGAAAGGGTGATTAACAACAAGCTGCTCACATACCTCGGTGATAACAAAATTCCAAGGATCCGTGCTCTCACCGACGTTGTTTTTGTTGCAAATAATGTACACCAATACACTGTTATGCCTATAACAACACCTTTCACGGTGGTTTTCTTTTTGACAAGCCACCTTCCACTGTAGATGTCTGAACGGCTCGGGAAGGTTTGAGAATAAAAGTTTACCACCACCTCGAGAAGGTTTCTGCCTGGGATAGGCAGAAACCTTCTCGAGATGCGTTCCACACAAGCGGGAGGCCCAATCCTAATAAAGCCATGGCGTCGAAAGGTTCGACCATCCGGTCGTCCTCTCCTACAGTCAAGCCTACCATCTTTAGGAAAAGACAACCGTATAGTCAAACCTTTCGACGCCATGGCTTTTTTAGTACTGGGCCGCCCACTTGTGTGTAAGCCACATTTTTTATTTTTTATTCATGCAAGTGTGGGAAGTTTTTGAGTTCGATTTTCACCACGGAGTAAAACTAAAAAGATTTTTTTTATACGTAGGTTCCTACTTATATTAAATAATATGAATGTTGTCGGTCGGTGTAAAACAGATATCGCGAAGAATATTAGTTAACATACAACACTTGATACCTACATCTTCTGCTGTTCTAATGTCGTTAAAATTTTAAAATTCGATAGAAAATTCCATAGAAAAAGACAACTCACGTGCAATCCAGATAAAAAGAGTTATCGTATAAGAACGTTTTGTGGACCCTCTACATGATGGGCCATCAGCTGGCCCACTACGGATGGCCCATCGTGTAGTGGGCATAGTGGCGTCCGATGACACAGAGCGATGGCGTGCGATGGCACAGAATTGTCTTGCTGTCGGTTTTTCGTCCACACATCAAAGGATGGTGGCCCGGCGTTGGTGGCACCCCCTACACGTTGCGAACTGCTCAGTGTCCGCTTGAACGTGCTCCGGAGGCGGAGATGACGTCCTAGTTATTAATATTTACGTAGCTTCGAAACATTTTTAAACGTAATGGCGGTAGTTTGAACATGTGCTGAAACTATAAAATTCGTCGAATTATTTCTTTGATAAATGTATATGAAATCCCAAATACAAAAATAAACGCTAAATAGTTATTTTTGTAAATTATAGCTCTCCAAATATTGTATTTAAATGAACTAAATAATTATTTTTAAATAAATATCGCATTTTGTTCCATTTTTTATTGGGCTAGAATTATTGGAAGAGATCAAAAACAAAACAATATCAACAAATTATAAGAAAATATTGCATTTTCTAAATATCCGAAATTAATTTTATGATATTAGATAGCACATAATATGATAAAATTACATTAACAGATCATTTGTTTGTAATGTCATTGCCTAATATACGAATAAAACTAATCATCTCGTTTTTTAACCATATATTGCCGCAGCGGCACGTCCATCCGGGAGCGCGTTGAAAATAGAACTGAACCTCGCCATCGTGTAGTGGCGTTACAAATATCGTCGACCATCGCCAAACCATCGCATCGGCCAGCTGATGGCCCATCATGTAGAGGGCCCCTTAACTGCTGGGTGGCCTAACCGAAATTGGGTTTTGCCGCCAGACGGCAGATTTCACCAGTGGTCATATGAACATAGCCGCGAGCGTACGTCCAATGGCTCACTCCTAGTTGCTATATCTGTCAGTAATCATATGAATGTCGGCGGGAGCACACGCACCTTACTCGGACACCTCTGTGTTCAACACAAAACAAAAACTTCCTGCTGACACTTGACAGTTACAATGGCTATTATATTGATATTAATAATCCAAGAAAGGGAACATCTATTTTATGTATATTTTGATTAATTGGGGGTTATAGATCACATATGACAAAATACAATTTTTTTTTTATAGAAAGCAGTCACTTTGTGGTTAGACATATTTAATGAAAATAAAACAATAACTTTGTTTATAACCACGAGAATTTTATTTAATTTTATTACGACCTAATAATTTTAATTTTATTTAATTTTATTACGGTCGTAATAAAATTAAATAAAATTCTCGTGGTTATAAACAAAGTTACTGTTTTATTTTCATTAAATACAATTTAATTTTCTTTTTACAAACAAAAAACCTTAGTTCATTTAATACGGGTTTATTATTTGGAAAAATACTATCATAATACGGGCATGTGCCTAGTTTGGTAGTCAAAAATAATCTAAGATTTGTACCAAAAACCATAATGTGTATAAATAAATAAAAATATATACATGTCAACTTTTCGAATCATGAGACAGACTTGTTCCGATGCGTATTTCTTTTGCGAATTATCAAAGCAAATTCAAATCCATGAAAATAATTTTAAAATTAAATTAATGTTACGAAAAATTCTAATTAAAATATGAATGTTTCTAAGGATTATTTCGGACACAGGTATGTATCATTTTTTTTATTTTAAAACGATAAGTAAAGCGCGTTTTCCAAAGTGAAGTTTCAAATTTCTAGACCGCTTCACTCAACGGAGATAAGGAGTATTGCCATTATTGCCAAGTCAAAAAATGAAAATTACATGTATTTTTTTTTCCGTCGGCCACACCACTGGCCCGCCCGATAGCAACCGCTACACGCTTGGTTTTGAGCGGAAATACTAGATCTAGTAATGGACCAGGATTCCGTTCTCCTTTCCTATAGCCACGCCTCTTTGGAAAGCGCTTTATTTATTGTTTTACAATAGAAAGTAGAAAATGGTACATACCTATGTTCAATACAGTCTTTAGATACACGTATATTTTAATTATACTAAAAAAGCCATGAGACGTCGAAAGGTTCGACTATCCGGTCGTCCTTTTCTAAAGTCAAGCCTACCAACTTTAGGAAATGACGACCGGATGGTCGAACCTTTCGACGCCATGGCTTTTTTAGTATTGGGCGGCCCGCTCCTGTGGAAGCCAATTAAGAACGACTTGAAGGAAGTAAATTGTAACCTACATAATTATAATAAATGTAACTCCAATAACTCCACTTCAATATAATATAGTAGAATATTATTTATGAATTACTCATCTCTGAAAGTAATTCATGTTATCGTAGTAATAATGTACTCCCGGCACAAAGCAATACGTATATCTAAGTAGTAATAATTATCTTACAACACCAACTAATTGCGGTGACAAGTGAGGGGACACTTTCTGGTATAAATTATTATTATTGAGTATACGTTCTACCATAAGCAGATTCCTATTCGCCTTCTCGCTCACTTGAATATTACATTCACAATAATAAAACGCATCAAATTGATTGTATATTCGCTGATTCGTCAATCGTAGCTGCTAAACTTATTATTTTAAATTGGTGTGTTTAATTACGTACTCCTTAATTATTTAATTACACTCCTCTATATTACGAAAGGTGCATTCGTACACATTCGGTTTTTCCGCGAGAGAGAGTGGAGTGAACATAGTTTTATAATAGGTCTGTTATAAGTTTTTAGTTCTTATAACACAAAATTTAACATCTGACTCGATGTAGAATGTAGGTAGGTTGGTACATATTATTTGGTTGTTGTTTCTAAAAAAAACCTGCAATGTGCGCAAAACCACATAATGTATTGACATGATGGGGTCATTGGGGTTCAGTAGAAAACAGGTAACTTCGTTGAGTGTCAAGTATTTTATTAATTCACAATGTAAAATACATTCTTAACTGGTAGGTATTGTGGGTGTCACTTAATTACACGAACTGTTTTTACGGGTAATCTGCACACGGTCCAGTGGGAAGATTACTAGTCGTCTCGATGTTGGTGTTGGAAGCCTCAGAGAGCAGGTAGTACTTCCGGTAGGGGGAGGTTTTGGTGCCGGGCGAACACGCGTTTCGGCTTTCGCTTGACGACCGGTTTCAGACGGTTCAAGAGGATGATCAGCAGGATGCCAGAGGGCTCGACTGCTGTCCGGTGGTGATTCCTGCGGTGGTGGATATGTGCCTTGATGGGATCACGGCGCTGGAGGGCAGGAGGCGAAGGGCACTCGACTGCACTCGAACGGTGGGCGTTGGGGTTCGGCGGTTCCTGCCGAGTTTTCCAGCAGCGTCTCAGGCTGGGGATGCAATTGGCCTGCTTGCTTTGTAGGAGACGGGAGTCTCGACTACGACCACTGGCCGGACGGTCTCTACTGACTCGTCTCTGTCCACTACTGATCTTGCTTCGGCCAAAGTCCCCCTTTTTAATCATATCCGAACTCTTCTTCGGGTTCCTTCGTGAACTCCGAAATGTGGCTCGGTGTATTTTAATTAGTTCGCTGTTAATCCCCTTAACTGCCTTCTTCTGGCTACTGCGAAATTCCCGGGATTTAAAGCCGGGCGTTTGTAAATTACCCTCAGGTAGACAGACCTCGGGTACCGTATTATGAATTAGAATAAATCGATGTTTCTCGCACTTATGGCTTGTATCAGTACATATATTTTTATAATAAATCGAACCATTTATTATGTATGAAAAGAAGTAAGACATGTAATGTTTTATATGTTATTTTTCTTACTTCTTTTACATAATGATATGTTTGTACAACTGTCAGTTATATCGGTAATATCATCTTCGTTATTTGGATTATTTCGAAGACAACGAAACATAAAAAAACAAATAAATTGAAAATGATTGTTCACTTTGGTGCTCACGATAAAATAAAACGACATTAAGTACTCTAAACATAAAAAAAAATTAAGATTTTAAAAAAATGTATAAAAAATCACTCTTAACGTGTTTCTATATAACTGTTATAAACAATGAATAATAAGAATTCACTTCGTTTTATTCTCTCGACGTATTTCAGGACCTCTCAGGATATAATGTAGGTGTCCTAAAACTAGAAATACAAGTCGTAAAGATAGACATAAACAACTGTATAAATAAGTTGCGGAAAAGGATTAGAAGTAGGAGGTTAACTTTTTCTACTAATGTGAAAACAAATTTAGATGGTAGCTATTTATACAAAGAATGTGGTTATTTATAATTTTTATTTCACTGTTAACCCTATTTCGCATTTCTAAAATTTCTAACTATACATATAAACGCTTATTTATTTAAAAATAATCGTTTGTTTCCGAAAGATGATTGGGGAATTCGTAATAGTTATTATTATTTAAACACCCCAGGTGTTCCTTAATTCTGTTTTTTTTTCTGTATGAAAATAGTTGCAATCAATAATAATAATTACCTAGCAGATCTTTTTTTATAAATCAACCGTTTATTTTAAATTGAATAATAGTAGTTATTATAAAAATTTTAATACTTTAATTAAACATGGAGTTTTACAAATTAAACTTGAACACAACATTTTTATGGCTGTATAATATTTGAGATATTTTTTGCTATTGAATTTGAAGTATGATTGTAAAAAAGGAATTTTTCTCTGCTTTTCTGTGCAATTTTAAGTTATTTACGGATAAGAGAACACTAGTCTACCAACCATAGTATAGCTAATATATTTTTAGAGAATGGATGGTTAGAAGTTTTATATATACTCGTATAACTATGTTT
>JAHDVE020003731.1:0-45450 GCA_022606495.2 Halesus radiatus | reverse complement strand
CATCTTCCGGTGCTTAATCTTCGCTTATCAATAAACCAAGGAGCAAGGCAGACGGATGGTTAAAATAAATTATTGCCGACGGCACGTGTTCGCGGAATGAGTTCTTTTGTAAATATGTCGAGTGGAAAAACGTTATTATTTTTATTTGCTGGTACGGTACGACAATCAAATTAAGGGAGATGGAGTCTCAAAAGCCTTTTAGCCTTGGGGTAACTTTCTCTTTCTCATGAAGTACTCATTTATTGATATATTTATTGCCTACCTTTTTTGCTTGTAACGAAAATTCCTCAGGAGAGTATATTATTATCATCTGATACATTGATGCACTACCTTTTTAGGCGGATGGCTAATTTATCAATTTTCAATTTGTTCGCGGGCCGCAGGGGGTAGGTGGCGTCGCTATTATAGCTTTTTTTAAAACCCGAATTCTGTACTAGAATCCCAACATACAATGCTCAAAAAAAGCGTGAAAATTTTTCTTAAAGGACAAACCAATAAATTCTGTTATTTTTCATCATTTTCAATTATTACAGTTGTTAAAAAAAATGTTTGTGGCGATACCCTTTCGTATTTTGTAAAACAGATTGGAAGCCGCTAAATATTTACAGCATAACACTCGGGAATCCGAACAATTTCTAATAAATAAGAAATAAAGGATACTTTATACCATTCAGATACAACATTCGGCCGCGTACCTACCCCTATAAAATGGAATCCATTCAAAACCATTAAAAGCGCTCACAATTTTTTCTTAAGTAAAGAACAAACCAATAAAATTGATGTTAATGCTATGGATTAACCTTCCGAAAAATCAAATTCCAAACAAAATTTGATTGAAAAATCTTTTGATTGCATCAAATGTTCACGTATCAAACCTTTTTTTTTAAATATTCAAAAATTTTTGTCGTTCCGCTGTTGTTGAATATTTTGGTTTTCCTTTTATTCCACCAGAATTACCACAAACTTTTGAAATTGTATTTAGTCAAAAGTAGCACAAAAGGGCCAGCGGGCCGCGGGTTGTGCACCACTGATCTCTGTTTGAGATTTTTAAGATTTTAGATTTTATGTTCGAATTAAGATATTCGTTTATTTTTTTCAGTAGAGTTAATAAAAAATAATAATTAAAAAAAAAACAAATCTTTGCTTAAAATTTTAAAATACGAGTATTTATTTATTTACTTGCTTATGGTTTTGAATATAATTAAACTTGCTCGATAACCGCAAACACTAATAAATCTTTGTATTGGGTTTGTTAATAAATCATTTCCTTTTGTTATCAGTCGCATTTAATTTATTAAAGGAGTCACCGTTAAGAATCACAGCAGCCAATAAAACTTACGGCCAAATTTCGGGAAATCTCCAGAAAACCATTGTTGAAACTGGAAATTTGGCGCTTTTGTTGATATAGCAATATTTGTAGTTTTATATGGTATACATGACCAAGAGTACCTTTAAAATTCTTGAAATGTAACGTATACATATACGAGTATATGATATGGTTGAGCTTTTTAACGGGTGTAAGATGTAGAATAATTTTCTCGGTACCCGCGTAATGTAGTCCTTACAAGGAATTTTTTAATCCAGACGTTTTGGATAAATCATACTGTCCATCCTCAGAGGCCTTATGTCTTGAATTTTGTTTTGAACTGATCGTTTGCGCGTGTCCGTTCATTCCAGAAGTCAAGACTTAACTATTCAAAGTATTTTTAGTTTTTATTATTGTGACAGCTGTATCGGCGTTCAACGCAATTTTCAAACTGCGGTTAATCCACATTGCGACGGTTTATTTATATGATTTTATTTATTCCCACCCAATTCTAATTTGGAAGAGTGTTGAAATACTTATTTATTATCCGTAAAAAAACCGACTTAGTTAGAAGATAATTAAAATTCTCTATTCTTTGAGGTTTTCACATTTATAATGTACTTTCCCCGTATTTAAAAGACAATGTTTTCTTAAATGATTTATTTAAATGTGTATTGTTTTGGTAATGTGAACATACTGATAAGTGGTGAATAATAACTTTCCTTGCTTTATTAATTAATTCTGCATTAGGATCATTCGTTCGTTTATTAATTTCCAATTATTCAAGTAAACAAAAAAAGTTATACTTTGTTTCTTTAAAACAAACTGTCAAACGCTAATATGTGAAAACATTTTAATTCAAAGAAAACATTTCAAAGACGAAGTGAGTTGCTTTGTGTTGCCATAGTAATAACATTTTTTAGTTCAAATTCCATTCGATCATTATTCCTGATCACGATTCAAATAATTCGACAGTTAAAAATAGATGATCTCGAACCATAAGATTAGAAATATAAGGTCAATAATCCTACGATTTTGTTATTATTTTATTCGACCAATAACCGCACGTTTACAATGAGCTAAGTAGGCACTTCTATTGCAGGTCTATTTATCATATTATTCTATATATAGACATCTTGATATCAGAACAAAAATCTGATGACCATTGCATCAAACCCTTTGGATAAATTACCATCTCGACAACATAAAACTTTAGTTTGACTGAGTGGACACTCGTAAATTAGAGCACAGAAAGCTTAAACAAAAGCTCACTGGTACGAAATGAATAAACTGGACGTGAATTCTATTTTACTTACACATTTTTCCATTTACAGTGTTACCATGACGTGCATTGTTGCGAAATCCACTGGTGATTTACGGTTTATAGTGCACCCGGTTAAAACGTAGTTACTTGTATATCAGCTTGATGGTCTATGGAGCGTTTTTGTTAACATTTTTATTATAACTCATTTTTAACACGCAAATTTCAAACACGGAAATGAATACAATGAATGAATTGCTGACGTCCGAATGAATAGAAGTGCCACAATAGCCAAATTTGCCTACCATTTAGACGGCTGGAGGCAACCACGTGAGAACCTAAATTTGGCATCAGGCTGGTTCACGCGTTTCTCCAATCATCACGTGGCCATTCATGTATTGACTAGTGGCGAGCGATCATTCGAAGATTTTATGGAATAAAACAATAGTTATGATTTCCTTTGCATTATATTGCAAAAATAGAAGTGGTAAAGAGAAAAATCGCTTTATATTCCACAGACAAGCTTTTATTATTATTATATGTATTTTCCTTATTAATTTATACAATAAATGAACAGTTTTAGTGATCGGCTAAAGCGCTGCCGTCCACGTTTCCTCACGTGATTTTGACAACGGTAATAAAATTTAAATTACTAAATACTCCAACAAAATATTCGGTTTTTGTAAACAAGCTAAATGTTTTTCTTATTTACTGTTTTACTTATTGGCGGCTTAGGATAGTTTAAAATATATTACCACAGCTACGGGAAACAAAGGAGACATGCCTTAAATTTCGCACAATTGTAAAAATTGTATTGTTGAAAACATCTTCTAAAGACTTTTTACTGGATTTATAAACCCGACATTCCCCAAGTAAAAACCTGAACGATAAAAGCGGAACCAAATCTAGTTATCGCATTCTCTAAGCAGACCGCTTTTCTTTATTAATCATTGAAGATGATATCAAAAAAAATATGAAACAGAGAAGACACAGAAAAAAGGTAAAGGTAGCATATGGGGCTCAAACTTAAAACCTATCAGTCTATCCGGGACCAGCGATCTTATCCACTAAGCTAATTCTACCTTATTATTCTCCGTCATTTTTATAGACTATTTCAATTTTTAGGAACTGTTAATCCTTCAAATAATTCCCACATTGCATGTTATCTTTCCATACCGACTACAAGATTCTACCTGAATATATTTGCAATCTAGATAGTGTCCCGGATATACCTAATCGATTATATTTACATGGGACATTTGTTGAATTTTTCTACATGGCTGGGATTAATATTTAATTTTTATTGGAATAACTTATTGAAGCATATAACCCCATTGTAATATACATTTATTTTTAATCTTCGAAGATAATATTAACAAATCTCAAATGAAACACGAAACAGAAAAGATACAGAAAAAAAATATATATCAACAATGATGTTTCAATGAGGTTTATTTATGTCTAAATGTTTCTTACTATAGATATATTTCGGAAATTTAATGTGCCATCTATTACATAATTATATAAAATAAAAGCCTTATATCAAATTCAATAAAATTTCCCCCACTGATAGTATAAGCAATAGATTCAAAACAAATGGTTTAACAGCCATCCCCATGCTAAGAACGACCACAGCTCAGCACCACTACTTGTATTTAGGTATAAGATGGTACAATGATTAGATGAAAAACATTTTTTTAAACAGTATTCCACTTTTTATTTTTGTCCGTGACCGGTTTCAGCATGTGTTGGCTATCTTCAGAGTGGTTCATTTTATTCTTACACTATGGGTTATATACAATTTTGTGTATCAGGGGTAACAAACTATGATTTTACTTAGATTATATTTTTCAGTATTGTTATACCATGATAGTTATAGCATATTGTTATAATTCCACCATTTATTAACAGTTTCAAAAATATAAAATGGTACAATATATTATCATCCAAAAACAAAACTAATGTAACCGAAACTTTTAAATATGAACAATTAAAAAAAAACTTCCTAAACATAGATAATTGTATAATTGATATATTGTAACCTTAACGTATACTATCTAGCATATAAATTACTATTTTCTTATTTTTTGTATTATTCTAAAAGTGGTTTGTTGATTTAAGTTTGTAGTTATTTAATAAGTTTTTAATATTGTTCGCTTATTACCTATATGTATTTTGTATGTAAATACTCCTCCCATATCGGAGCTCAACTTATGGAGAGTAGAACAACAATAAGTAAATGTTATAATTTTGTAATTTTAAATAAGTTTCAATAAGTTACTCCAATAAAAAAAAAAAAATTCTCTTTTGAAATGTTGAAACTGACAAAGTTTTTGGCAATACGTTTACAATTTGAGTAGTTACGTAAAATTTAAATGGTTCAGATGATTTCCCAGACAGAAAAAAACAAGTATATTCCATTCAGCTGAAGCCTACCGTTCAAGATTTATTTACTTCATGCAAACACATTTCTACGTCATAATTCAATGTAAAGTTTTTCCGACATACTGTTTTATGCGCCCGTATAATTATTAGAACAAACCCTTCAATATTTGAAAACCTGCCGACGTAACCAGAATTTCATTCTGCGTTTCCGAATAAATACTAAAAAGGTTTTCCGTGATTTTTCGCAGGTGCGTGAAGTATTATTAACAGAATTTCAATATTTGTATAGCTTCCGACGAAACCAGAAATCTATTCTACGTAAAATAATTACAGTTTTCAATATTTCAGGGGCATCCAATCGTTCAGAATCATTGTAATCTCATTTCCTGATTCTTGAACATTTGCGGTTTTTTCGATTCCCTGTGCTGTAAAATTTCCCCTCCGTATAATTTAACAATACAGACAGCCTTAAAAAGGCATAATAATACAGGCAAAGAAACTTTTCCAGTACTATTTCACTTATGCAATCTTATAAATCACTGTGGGAATAAGCTAAATCCATCTTAACAGCTTTCTGACACGAACGTGGCTAAGCTAGAGGGAATGTACCATAAAAAAGGAAAGAGGAATAAACTTTACCTAACATTGTTTAAAAGGTGCTGTAAAGATTAACTTTTTAATGTTATAGCATTCTATGATTTCTTCAAAAGATTTGTGTTCACTTTGTGGCGTCATTATTAATAAATAAATTAAAAGTTAGTATTAGTATTCACCACTTTATTAATATATACATACCAACATATTTCGAAAGCGATGCTTTCCTCATCAAGAAATATACAATACTGATAAATATTATTTTTTAGTATTCTATATATTCCTGATGCGAAAAGCATCGCTTTCGGAACATCACGACACAAGCAACATCTTCCGCTTAATGTGACGGTAGTAGGAGATTTTCAAATATTGTCAGGTTATTCGTAACCCGGGAATATTTGTCTTTCTTTGTAAAAAAAAAGCTATAAACATTAATATAAAGTGATTGAAACAAAACGATTTTGTAATTTAAATTAATATTTAAAAAAAATGTTTTTGCAAGCAAATGGAAGTCGGAGATGCCTCAGGAAGACATCAAGACACAATCTCGAGTTAATTAAGTAGATTAGTCTAGGCGCCCTCGTGGCTGCCAGCTGCGTTTTATAGTCGCTCCTGATTTAACTTAGTATTGGGAAGTTATCAATTTTCCCGGTGCAAAAATAGCATAAAATAACCGCAATAATTTTTAGGTTCTTTTAAAAAAAATTACATAATTTAAGTGCTGTCGATTTGAGTTTAAATCAAGTTTATAATATAAACCCAAATATTTCAAATATTTTGAGTTGAAATCTGCTTCGTTCTGCCGAACAAACCAACGGTCATCGGTCACATCTGGCGGTCGATCGAAGGCCCTTAACACATGTACTAGTGAAGTGCCAAAAGTTAGCCGGGTTACTCCGGCTACGGCGGTTGTAAAAAATATTGTGTACAACTGGGAAGTGGGCTGCTGGGACCCCAACAAGGACACCGCCAGCTGGGGCGAGAACGAGCCTTTACCTTCGTCATTGATATAGTGGCCAAGTTCCTCAACAAGCACGACTTTGACCTGATTTGCCGGGTGCTTCAGGTGGTAGAGGACGGGTGTGAGTTCTTTACCAAGAAGCAACTGGTACTGCGGGGAATTCGATAATGCAGGAGCAATGATGTCAGTGGACGACACGCTGAAGTGCTCCTTCCGGATCCTGAAGCCGGCTGACAAGCGCCTGGCGTACGTGCAGACCAACACCAACCGTTCCGTCACGCCGCCCAGGGTCGTCACCAAGACAAAGAAGATTTTGAGGGCCCTCTGGATCAATCCCACCGGCCACCATCCTCCCCCACCGCTCCACCCTTTTAAGAGTATTCTGTGTTATTTATCCTAAAAATATGGATAATAATTCTTTGTCTTAGCTTTAATACACTCTTGAATATAATGGAAACAATCACTCTATCATTTGTATTAGCGTCTTGCAATATATCGTAAGGAATAAATACAATTAGCTTCTTTTTATTTTCCAATTTAAAATTTAGTTTTGATAATTTAACTGCATCTCTTTATATGATCTATAAATAATGTGTAATGCCTGTCCTGTCCAAAAAGAGAAAATAAATGTAAAACAAAAAAAATAAATATTATATAAATTCGTAGAATAGACGTAATATAAGAATAATATAAGAATAGGAAGTAATATTTGTACAGCGCCCCTGAGGTGATTTCTCACAAAAGCGGCGCTATAGAAATGGTCCAATGATTATTATTATTATTATGAGTCGGCCCATGTCAAGAGTCAGAATAACGGAAGACACGTTGTTCTCATATTGCAAACAGTTCCTTAAAATGCGTACTATTTTAAAATATTGTATAATAAAAATTGTCAACATGTTGATATAACTTCATAATTTTTCAAAGCACTCAAGCCTCTTGTTGAACAACCCTTTCCTGATTTTAAATGCAAAGGGTTCATTGCTGTGAAATTATGTTGGGGGGCTTTTAACATAATATTTGGGACTAGCATGTTCAAAGACGTTGTCAAAACCAAAAGGTTGCATATACATTTAAATGGCAATTCAAAGGAAATTGACACTTTGCTGGAATGTAAATTGTCGATCTCTTTCTCAATTTGAGTACAAGTGAAGCAAACGTGCACAAAGGAATGTATACTTGGAAATAATATGAAATGAATTTATTTGTTTGCAAATTCCACGCAGAAACCTTCCATGTCAAATAGATTCGTACTTTAAACGAAATTCACATTTTTCTTTTACATATTAAATCAGTTTGTTTGATTCTGTATTTGTGTTCTATCATCCAGGGCCATAATGAGATCTTGTATTATCGACTATGGAAAGAGGTGCAAGTACTATGAATACATACGTGAATAAGCGGATGTTTAATCACCCATTATCTGCATTTGTTACAGTACTTTTTAAGGAAGATTCCTCATATTTTTCCTTAGGCTTAAAGACGTCTCGCCGTTTTATAATATGCATCAATACACACAATACGAAGAGCGTGTGTTTTTGTTTCGAGGTTTACATAATTTATTTATTTTTTGCATCTAAATGGGTGATAACTTGGACATAAAATAATAATCTTATGGATTCTTAGCAGGAGCACAAATAGAGTTTTTTTTTTAATAATTCATAGGTAATTTTTATTCTAACACATATTTATTCAAAGATCAATTAGTTGCCTGAAACGGGTAAAATCAAAGTATTGGCACACATTTCTTGCTTCATCCACATTGAAACACATTTTTTTTATTTTAATGTATTTTTTTTTTAAATATAAAAACGGGCAAAAGCTATATTTTAGATTTTTTACTATTTCTCTACGGAATTCCACAGTTAAGCAAGTCTTAAAGGCTAAGGAAAAATATTTTTTAAGGAATTTTCCTTAAAAATATCCAGAATAGCGCTCCTGGGTACAGATCCAAAGCGTTTATCATTGGCCACAGACTCTCAAAGGTCGTCAGATGTATTTCTAATGATATTGCTAAGCTTGGAAAAAATTACAAAAATGTTTTCTCAGCTGTAATAAGAAACGTTGAAAAAGAAATAACCTCTACAATACGATTCCAAATAAATTTCTACGATAGCGGTTCTGGCGGATTATCCCCAAATTATGTTATTACAAATGATTACCTGAGCAAATTTGGGGTAAAACCACGCCTTGGTGATTTCAGCGCTGGCGCTCCGCGTTTCGGGCTCACAAATAAATAATGTTCAATAATCGCATGCCATTTTCACTGAACGCAGGTAATCTAGCGATTCAATCTCATGAGAAATACGGTTGATGATCTCAAGATTGCTACTTTCCCGTGCTGTGATTCTTCCCCTAACACTGTAAGTTCGCATTATAGGTACGAGTAAATTATTTAATACTATCATCTAAAATTTCAACATTAATTTTCACAACTTATTGACGTATTGTCGGTGGTGGGAATTGACGAAGGTAGCAGTCCATAACGGAGTGCCGATACCAACCCTGACGCACGGCAGTGAGGCATGGAACTGCCAGAGGAAGGATGAAAGTAGACTGAATGCTGTAGAAATGAGATCTCTGCGGCGAATGTGTGGTAAAACCATGTATAGGTTCGAAAATAATGCAAGGCTGATGTAAGCGTAATGAGTATGATTAAGAAAGGGACGCTTAGATGTTTTGGAGTGCAAGGAGAATATATGACGCGATTGTGATGCCTGGGATGCCCGAGGAAGATATGGTAAGATCATTGAATCAAATGATTGAGTCATGTCAGAAGTCGGAATAGCAGGAAAGAATGTATGAGCCGATGTATGACTGTGAATGAAGTAACAAGTGTATGCCAATATCGAGTTTGATGGTCCGTTCTCTCTGCCTATCCCTGTGTTGAAACGGCGTGATGGTTAGTTAGTTAGGAATATAATAAGAATATTATATTAATTAACGTGGTTTTAGGTATTTTAATCACTAATATTTAAAGGGTGCTTTTTTGCATTGCTAATGGTAACTGTCCTGCATTCCACTTTAACTTTAATTGCATTCCTTTTCCTTTTGTTTTTTTTTTTATTTATTTATTTTCTTTTGTTTTAAATAATTCAAAATATTTATGTTTTATTTATCTGAGATAATCTAGCACTACAGAATTTTATTTTATTTTTATCGTAAAATTGTTATTATAAAATCGGACATGCCAAAATTTATAAGTTTATAACTTACACCTTTAAGTCTACTATCAAAATATGACGTAAAGTGAGATCTAGTGTTCTCTCTTTCTAAAATACACGTCTGACCATAGGAAAAAAGGAGATATAACGGGTATTATGAAGACCGTTATTTGGTTCCCAATACGGAACTAATAGAATCGGAAGGTAATTGTATGAAACTGTACTACTATATTTCAATAAACGTCGATTCATCGGCATTAAAACTGAAACTGAAACCTAAACATAAATAATGAAAATATTTTAACAGTAAATATTGGTAAAAAACCATTTACTTTGTGGCTTCCTATTATATCAATACAGTGCGTATAATTTTAATCTACCAGCACATATACGAATAATTTGCTCAATTCGTATCTGTTCGTACTTAATTGGGCCTAAATCGTACCTTTTTTTTCATATATATTAAGAACATTGTTTACATGGTTATAGCAAAAGGGTATTTAAGTACAATTTTTTATTTTTATTAATAAATAATCCTTTTAGTTTCCTTTTTTCAAATTTAATACCTGCCTAATTGAGAAATTCTCGTGTTTAGGGGGGGAGTACTAATATTTATTGTTCATATTTAATTTCTACAGTACTACCATGAACTTGAGGTTCCGGTGTCTATACACTAATTTAAAATATAAAATAAAATAAAAGGAATTTTTTAGAAATACAATATATCTATATAATGTATGTATATAAACATATATACATTTTTTCTAAGTGAACTTATAATATACACCTAAAATTAGTTTCTTGTAAAAAGTATTTTAAGTTTTTTCTTAAAAAAATCATAATTTTTTTCATCTTGTATATCTTTGGGAAGTTTGTTAAAACATTTTATGGCAGAATATGTGTAATGGTGTTGAGCTGTTGTTGTATTGAGTTTAGGGATTATTATTTGTCCTGTGGTTCTCGGCCTGGTGCTCAATGACTCTAATTTTAGATTTTCTTTATGAATTTGAAGTAATGAATTTTTTTGGAATATTGTATTTAAATCTAAGACTTTAAATTCGTTGAATAACTCACAGGTAGAAAAATAAGATGGTTTGTTTAGAATTATTTTAATCAGTCTTCTTTGGACTATTTCCAATGGGGCTAAGTTAGTTTTAAACGTTCCTCCTCAGCCTATTATTCCATATTGTAGAATTGATTGTGCTAAAGCATAGTAAACCTTCAGTAGCATAGATTTTTGTAAAATATTTCTTAGTTTGAGGAATATATAGTATATTTTTCGAATTCGTTTAATATTTTGCACAATATGTTCTGTCCATTTTATGTGTTGATCTATTGTTATTACCAAATATTTTATATGATTCTTTGTTGTCAATGTAGAGCATTTGGGTGAATTGCAGTTATCAGGATAATTTTTACAAGAGCTATGTATAATAATTTTGGAATTTGTTGAATGAAGGTTTTTGTCCGATAGTGTAAATGTCATGAAGTAAGTTTAGGTAAAGATAGATAATTGTCATCCAGCCATTGTTTCAGGTTGTTTATTTCAATATTCGCACTTCGATAGGCTTCTTCCCACGCTTTTTTTTCTATGATTAAAACTGTGTCGTCAGCAAAAGATATAATTTTTCCTATTTTTGGGACACCAAGCATGTCATTTGCGTAAATCATGAACAGTATTGGTTCCAGAACTGTTCCATAATCGTAGTTATTTCGCGCTCTATGCAGATTACAGCGACTAAACATTCTCAGTATGTTCACATTATCAAAACAATACAACACATTTAAATAAATCAATTAAGAAAGCATTGTCAGTTAAATACGAGTAAAAACACATTATAAATGTGAAAACCTCACAGGATTCAGAATTTTAATTGCTTTCTAACTAAATCGGTTTTATCGATAATAAATCATTATCCATCCATCCAAATTTTTAAAGGAGTGGGGGTAAATTAAATCATATAAATAAGTCGTCGCAATGTGGATTAACCACAGTTTGAAAATGGCCTTAAACGCCGAAACAGCTGTCACAATAATAACAGCTAAAAATACTTGCAGAACTTAATAATAACATTATTAAATTTGATTTACATTAAATTTATAAAAAAAAAATAAAAAAATGTTACTACTAGTTGGTTATGATATTTTCCCATCAACTACATACACTTCTCTTCGATAGCTGCGTAAAATATATTTCAAAGGTAAGTTTTATATTAGATCTTTGTAATATTTCGGTTGCATTCGTAAGATAATATCTGTTTTTTTTTGTTTGTTATAGCTATAAGTTTTTGAGTTATTCTCATCCAAAGGTAGGGTATTTTTGTGATAGTTTGACATAATATTTGATAGTCGGCTTTCCATTTAACGGAGTGTGTGCATGATACGTATAATTTGCTATTGACCTTAAATCGTACCATATGTATATTCTTACATCGTACCGGTACGATTTAAGAAAACGATAAATGTATTTTTGGAAGTGAATTAAGGTTAATTTTAAATTTAATTTGTTAGATCGTTGGTATTTATTATATTTTTAAATTATAACGATTGCTTTGGCATCTTAAATGAATAATTATTATCTACCTACCTCCCTCCCCCCCGAACCGATCCCGATCATCACTGGAAGGAGATAGTGCCAATAGTGCGATCTGAAGGCTCGTCGCGCGACGACAATGGAGTTCGGCACCGCGATATCAGAGCAGCTGGCCAATTCTGGATTAGTGAAGTTATAGTGAGGTGAATTTAAGTGCTAAGAGAGGATATCCACGAAAAAAGGTAGGCCTATTTCAATTTCCGTGGTATCCTCCTGTGTTTCTTTGCAGTCCTTCCTTCACCTCTTTTTTTTTCTCATGTGGTTCCCCAGATTAACTTCGCCGCCAGTTCCAGAATTGGGATTCTTTCAGACCTATCGAAACAACAATTTATTTCACTTCAGGTGAAAATATCAAAAATAAATTATTGCGGGTGGAGTACTTCTGACATGGAACATGCTGCAAGGAAGTATGGAAGTTTGTCTATGGGATTTAATGAAGTATGCCGGCAAATATAACATCCTAAAATTAAAATTTCGAAGACACTCGAAAAAAATTAATACACATTCCACAACGGTAGGGAGAATATTTCATCGAAATAAATAACATTGAAGGTAAATAATATTCCATGGAATAAAAGGAAATTACCACAATGTTCGGAAAAGAAAAAAATAACCAAGAAATTGAATTGAATTGAGTATGATACAGTAGTTCACAATTTGGAAGAAATGTGCTCATGATCTATTATCTATTGGCTATCTTTATGATGTTTGGATGATGTAAATAAAGAATTGTTTCTAAGTACGATTAAGAGGAACGGCTGCACGGCATGTTTCATACAAAACTTAATTTTGGATTTGAGGCCAAAATACTCACCTAAACCTAAAGATCTTTTTTTTTTCATCGAAAAGTGTAGTAAGTATCTAGTATGAATGAGAAGTAATTTATTTATTTTTGTTTTACATTATGAAATATAGGCCATTAAAGGAATTGATTTTTCGCGATTTTAGAAGCACTTTTAACAATTATTTGGGGGCTAACGGTGATTAAAAAAAAGGTTTACCCCGTCTGCTTTGAAAATATAATGAAATGCAAGCATTATGGTGGACTTTAATTTAAATTAAAAACCACCAATTTACGTTGGAACACAAATTTGCAGAACATATTGACCCAAATAAACTTTTTTTTAATCTTTTGTTTGTACATTTTTATTTACGTAATATTGATAATTTTTATTAAAAAAATACAACAAACCCGCAAATAATTGTTGTTGCCTCTAAAATGATAAAAATTGATATTTTTTCATGGCCTATATATACTTCATAATTTAAAACAAAAATAAATAAAATACTTCCCATCCGTACTACATATTTACTAAACCTTTAATTAAAAAAAAAAATATCCAAAATTAAGTTATGTATGAAACAGGCAGCGCAGCCGTTCCTCTTAAGGAATAGTAAAGTACGAGTTAGGAATATTTTTCCTAGTTTTTTAATAGTTTGTCTAACGGGAGTTTGTTATGAAAAAACGTATACTAAATTTATAGTTAAGGTTAAGTTACAAAATGTATATTTCTATATAAAATAAAAACATAACAAAGTAAACTTAAAACATAAATATTTCATAAGAATCTTACTCAAAAATATTTCTACAAAAAACAATATACATATGTAAACATAAATGACAACAATAAATCAAAAATAAATTAATATTTCCTAATTATCTAATACAAATAGTTTCTTTCAGTTTTCAATATATTTATTAACTGTTTATTTTTAATATATTTTTAAAATTTTTATTTCAGCAGGTAACATATTTAAACAGCTAGGAATCATGTAATCTAAAGTTATTTGTCCATTTAGTTGGTTTTATAACGGATTTCTTCAATGAAATTTTAATTTAAAAATATTATATCTGTATTCAATGAAAACTTAGGATTTACTTCGTAATGGAAAGTACAACATTTAAATACGTGGAGTTTTTATCCATGGAAAATTTAAAGAAAAAAGGTGTTTTCTTACAAAATCCGTTTACGATTATTACTGTTTCTTATCAACCATACAGTAATCTGTACCGTTTCACTAAAAAAGTATCTTTAATATGAAAAATTAGTACAAACATGGCAAAATACCCATTCACCGTGAATAATCTAAAAGAAAATATTGTACCATAACATTTTAACGACAAATGCTTTCCAGACTAGCATCACATGGCGTGTTCATAATAATATTCTTAGATTTATTTCAGAAACCGACTACGTAAATTTAACCAGCGAAATTTCTCCGGCATTAAATATGATTGGTCACTTATAAAAAAGCTCGCCATAGTTCGTAAAATTATGCGAAGGAATATATTTACGATTTTTAGATGATAAATTAGTTTTTAGATGTCCTTATTCAGGTTCAAGTTTATGACGTTTCATTTTAGAGGGTAATTTTAAAATAACGGATGTAAAAAAAATGTTAAAGTCCCGAATCCCAGTAAAGAAAGCTATTAACTACCTTCACCAACCTTATTTATATATAAAAATATTAAAGATCGATGCGTACATTTTTTTCAAAATCAGTATGTGATGGAGGTATTTATGAAAGAGTGGTTATTTTCCCATTTTACTTGGAATTAGAGCTTTATAAGATTGAAAATGTTGAAGTTACACAACACAAATTTTGTGTAGAAACGTAAATATTACATGATTTAAACACTGAGGGTGAAGTTTCACCAACTCTGAGTAAACTGTTGAGTAGCGTATATTATTTGTATCACGACCGTCGAGTAACTCCACTCTTTAAGTAGGTAAACGCCTATTTTTACCAAAACCATGATTTTGTAACACTTTTATAATATTATTTAAATCGACATTATGTAATTGGAGTCTAGTATCTCTATAACAAAACTGTTATGCTGTTTTCATATTTAAAAAAAATATTTTTTCCAACTTGTGTAAATTGATCACACATGTATGCACCTATATTGTTCTATTATTGCGATACATTTGTACGATGATTGTTATTTATTGTTGTATTATATAATATTGTTGAACTAAATTCCTGCTGACAAGCTACTTGCAGTGGCTTAGCGAGTACAAGTTTCCATTGTATGTAATTAATATTTTCCAAAAAAAAAAATCGACAGTTTACTAAGAGGCTGTGCATTTATTTGTATTACAATTTAACACTCCCGTTCTGAAGGTGGGTAATACACTTACCTCAAACGAGAGATTTGTGTGATATCCAAATTGTTTTTTTTACGTTGCATATTCTATAATTTATGTTATCCTAGAAAAAATATTCGGTAATAGATCTGCATTAAACCGTAACCATTTTTAAGATATTAATTAATATCTATCAAATTCTGCCGAAAATCCTCCGCCCCCTGATGCGATCAATAAAATATTATACAATAAAAATCCTCACCGCAAAGAAGCTGCGAAGTCGAAAAAGGTGAATTTTACTGGAAGAACTACAATAATATGTTTGAGTTATGCTCGCTTTCTTACTTTACCGTTTTGCATTACTAATGATTGACTGCTGGTCGATGGGCTATGTCCGATTGAAACGATAGTAACTAATGTCCGAGTGTTACTGAAAAGGGTAAAAGCACTATTAAGAGTCACGATCGCTTCGCGATTTTATGGGGGACCCTGGTGACTCCAATTCGGAACGTATGTTATTTTTTTTTTATCTTCAGGTACGTAAAGGTTAAAGCCGCTCCTTATGGTGGTATGTGTGATACGAGAGGAATTAATTTAATTTTCATTTCTGAATATAAAGAATGATACATGGACCCTTTCACTTTCACAATTCGCCTTTCATTGAGATAGCAAAGAAAAAGGCTTTCTTTGTTCCAGGCGTAAAAGATTTATTACATGAAAAGTAGAGCTTTACATTATTTTATTTGTGACAGATTCGTGGAAACCTTTTCTAAAACTTCTTCCAAATATGTTTTAGTCAGATAAAGATAATACAATAATGATAAAGTGACAAAACTTACATACTCGTACGTGGCATTATCATCCATTGTCTGATGAAAGAATGCTTCCTGAATCCTTACTTTCGTCAGCAACATATTTCCATGGGGTATTTTGAGCTATGGGGTATTGAGGCCTTATACATAGATGTCCTAACATTCTTTCCAGTGAATAAACTTCAACTGAATTCACTAAAAGCGATTATATCGTTCATACGAAAGGAATTGGAACTGCAACTGCATGGTTTACTGCTGGCGAAATTCCACAAAAAATATTTACGGTTACACAAAACGTGATACGCATGCACAGATGACGCTAATTAAAAAAGCGCTTTTATCACTTAATGCGTTTAAATATTGAGATGATTTTTTTGTTGGCGGATGTACACACGGAATATGAAATAAAATAAAATGTAATATAAGTTTAAAGCTATATGTAAGTTTAAATGTAAGTTTAACGCTCGAGTCCCCCAAGAAACTTATAAAAATACTGTATACGTTAGTTTGACAATAATATTTTTGTAAGTTTCTTGAAGGACTTGAGCTCTGAATCTACAGTAACAATTTATTTAATTTCATATTTCGTGTGTAAACCTGCCAACAAAAAATTCATTTCACTATTTAAAAGCATTACGTGTTAAAAGTTATTTTATTTTGTTTTGAATTTAGCACCATCCGTGAGCGTTTATTAATTCTTATTATTAATAAAAGGTTTATTTTTATAACAATTTATTTGGGGCCACCACTAAAAAATGGCTCTAAACATCACATTGCCGGTTGCTAGCTCAAATAATTAGCACAAATGATTTATCAGTAAATTCTCTACATATAGTTAATGAAATGTCTAAGGTTTCAAAAGACGAAAATCCCCAATGGGTTATCTTTAAATTCTATGAAAGCCATCCCAAAATGTCTGAAAATAGACGCAGTTTGAAAACTAGTGAAAGCAATATTTAACGTTTTGCCTAAATTTCCAGTACGTATTTAAAATAGAATTTAAAAGATTATAGTTAGAGGAGATTTACAGATTCGTAGTTTTTCTTGAGAAAAAATAATCATTGAAAACTTTGAAAAATGATCTTAGCTATAAAGCAGTATTAAAAAAAATGTTTATTACACGCGTTCATAATTTAATAATGAAAAAATGCACTTTTTAGTAGTTCACGCCCATATTTTTTACAACGTCATTAACAATTTTATTGTAATTCTTATCAAAAGATTTTTTCTGCTTGTGCCTAGTACAAAAGAGAAACCATACTAAGTAACAACATTTTATTCTTTCAAATCTATACATTTGTTATGAATTGTTAATTGAAAATTGCAAATTCATTACGTTAAACCAACAACCTGGGATCGAGGAAGGAGGTCGAGAAAACGCAATACTACTACTTACGGTGTTCATAATAAATCACAATTAACCGCTGAGACGTGCTCTATCTGCAGAACTGCTACAGAAAGCTAACATTTTTAGTAGTGCTATCAATAAAAACGAAAAAAATTATACCTGTAATGGGAATGAATAATCCACAATAAATTAAGGTATACGATTTTTAATACTAGTTTCCATGAAATACGAGGGTTGTCCGTAAGATAAGCTTTCCTATTTTTTTTAAATAGGTAAATTAAAATTAAAATATTTTTTTAAATTCTGGATCGTAGCTTGGTCTTCCCCCTCCACATCCCCACCTGCGACGCTCAGTGTCGGTTTGGCAGCCGTAAATAATGGAGCTCCCGATCGCATTGCCCGCGAGGTGTGAAGTACACTCCGTGATTCGTTTTTTGTGTGCCAAAGGCCATCCGGCGACGGAAATTCATTCTCAACTGACAGAAGTGTATGGAGAAACGTGCATGAGTGTTCAAATGGTGCGCAAGTGGTGCAAAGAATTCAAAGAAGGGCGCACGGACGTCCATGACGAACAGCGGTCTGGACGGCCATCGGTCAGTAACGAAACGATTGCCAAAGTGGAAGCGGCAATGTTGGCAGATCGAAGACTGACGGTTCGGGAGCTTAGGGAGATGATCCCAAATGTCAGCAAGACAACTATAGACAAGATCTTAAAAGAGCATTTAGGTTATTCTAAGGTTTGTGCAAGGTGGGTCCCCAGGATGCTTACGAAAAACGAATCACGGAGCGTACTTCACACCTCGCGGGCGATGCGATCGGGAGCTCCATTCTTTACGGATGCCAAACCGACACTGAGTGTCGCAGCGAGTTGAGCCGGGTGGGAATGTGGAGGGAGAAGACCAAGCTACGATCCAGAATTTAAAAAAATATTTTAATTTTAATTTCCCTATTTAAAAAAAAATAGGGAAACTTATTTTACGGACAACCCTCGTATATAAATAGTTTTGCCTGGGGTGGGTAGATTTATTTATACATTGAAAAAATATTAATATAATATTATGAAAGCTATTCTTAAAGTTTTTATATTTTTTGGCAGAATATTTTCAGTTTGTGAACTTTTGTTACATAGGTCAAAGGGCATTGGATATGTGGGCGGACGGTTCGCGATATTTTTGCGTCAAGTATTTGTAAAAATTGTATATTTCTAAAATCATTTTTCCTTTGCATAAGAGTCACTGTTTGGTTATAAAATATCTGAGACTCAGATATAGAGGTTGTTGATAGCTCGTTGGGAATGACGCTCGTCTAGCAGTCGGAACGATCGAGGGCAGTATTTACGACGCATATCGACTTTCTCTCCCTTACCAACAGGAGTAATGCTTAGTGACTGGGTGTAAACTACAATTACGATCATTGTTTATAATATTTACGTAACGATGAATAAGTTAAGTAAAAAGTAAAGTGAACGTATGTCTGTGTGATTGTATGAAAGAGAACAATACATTTAAGATCATTACATTCAAGATCATTACATTCAATATCATTACATTCAAGATCATTATATTCAAGATCATTACATTCAAAATCATTACATTCAAGATCATTACATTCAAGATCATTACATTGAAGATCATTACATTTAATATCATTACATTTAATATCATTACATTCAAGATAATTACATTCAAGATCAGTACATTCAAGATCATTACATTCAATATAATTACATTTAATATCATTACGTTCAAGATAATTACATTCAAGATCATTACATTCAAAATCATTACATTCAAAATCATTACATTCAAGATCATTATATTCAAGATAATTACATTCAAGATCATTACATTCAAAATCATTACATTCAAAATCATTACATTCAAGATCATTACATTCAAGATCATTAATTCCCCAACGACGGCTAAGTTAAGTAAAAAAGTGACATCCAAAAGTAAGGGATCAAATATTAGGCTTTACCCAATATTTTCCACTGTGGATTAACTTACATCATAGGGACTGACAGGCCGTCAAACTTCTTGATCAGTTAGCCGATGTTAATTCTGGCAGATGGATTGCCTAACTTAGGTGTACCGATTAGCGTAAGCTAGGCCACGTTGGAGACAGCGAGGTTTATTAATTTGGACATGTTTTTGACCAAACTATAACCAAACAGTTACAATTTTAGTTTGGAAACAACGACAGTGAGGGTAATTAGCCTAGTAAAATACAAATAGATATATTATTCGATAATTCGATTTCTAAATAAAAGTTCTGTGTTTACGTCGTAAAGTGTTTGAATTAATAAATGATAACACGGTTGGATTGCTGGTAACGGGTATGATTGGGAACTAGAGCAGGTAATGATTTATTTTCCGGTAGGGGAAGCACATTAATGGAGCAGACCAATTCGACTTTCAAACTAGTTAGCTCAATACTCGCATGATTCGATGAAATTTATTAATATCACCGCGAGGCAGAGGAAATTCAGAAAATATTTTTTGATGATATTCCTTCAATATTTGATCACATTTCCGCAATATTTTAACTCATTTATCATTGAATTTCATCAGGTTTTCAAATCTCCACCGGAGATTTTTTCAGAATTTCGTCAGATTGTCCTACAGCTTTATAAAAAAGAACATCTTTGTCAATGTTGAATGAATTTAAAAGGGTAAAGAATCTTCACTTCCATCTAAAGAAAAATGCTTTGGAGCGGGAGGGAATCTTTTTACTTCAAAGAAATGGATTCTTTAAAATTATTGCGTTGTGCCGGGTCAAACAAAAAAGGATAAGATCAATGTAATACTATAGGAAATCAAGTAAAATAGTCAACAGATATTTCTAAAAACGCTAACGTGGTTGTTACATTTACTATTGATGATTCACACTTTAACGATATAACTAATAAGGCTTTAAAAATACTTGGCTCTCTTTGCAGGATTTTAGAGAAGCTGTGTGTAGCTTTTTCACGTTAGTGTGTGAATTGTGCATTGAATATTCTAAAAAAACTATTTGTAATAGCCAACTGAATATATGAGCGTACAAGTTCCTTACTAAATTCATGGAAAATATGAATTGAGATGAGAAACAACCTATCCATTTAATTTCTTTTCATGGTTCATTTTTCTTAGGGTAGGCACAGCTTTTCGGCCTTTATAGACTTCACGCCACTGGTATGTACTTATGTATTTATATATAATAAAGACAAAATATATAAGGCGGATGTATTTTTAACATATCTTAGTAAAATACGCCCCGGGTGAATAGCATTAAAAAAAACTAGAAAACAGAGCATTTTTTCGAAAATATTCCGAAGCCTTAATCACTCAGATATTAATAAAGCAGAAATACTGTCTAATATCTAAATCGATTCCACTCGCGCTAACATCTCAGCTAACAATGTCATTTCCATCATAAGCTATGGAACTTATGATCAATTTTGAAAAGGGTGTATTTTAACTCAGGAGAAGGTGGGTAGCAGACAATTATACTTTTTATTGTTTCGAATTCTGATTCCAGAATTCCCAACAGAAGTTGTGACAATTTTAAAACTTCAGAGCTCACTCTTCTACAATTTTTCTGGTTCAAGTATTTTATAAACTTTGAAAGACTAAAATTTTCGGGTGTTTTAAATCTTAAGCGAATTAAGTCATTAAACGTTCCTACAGTCCTACACCCGCAGCACTTCATTAGAATCAATCGTTAAGAATGTCCTTAAACCTCTCCAAATGTAGGTCAGCAGCCAATCGCTGAAAGTATGATTTGGAAAAATCGCTCCATCAAAGGATTGTCATCCCTTCCGCTGTGGGCGGGCCGGCTGCTGTGTCAAGGGTCTGTGATTGACAAAGGAAAATGCTTCATGCAACTTTCTCAGAGAATGAAGCCCGCATGAGGGGTAGTGGAATCTGATAATAATCTGCTCTTTCTCGGTATTCTTCGTTTTGAAAGGATAAAAAAAAACCAAAGTTTTTTCATTCAGTTGATGTTGAAATGATAAATCTGTTCGAATCTTTGATGGGTGCAGATGTATGATCTGTCATTTGTACTGATGTTCATACTAACCCACCGCTACTGTAGATATTGTGGCTGTAAATCTCTACAATGGTTTGCCAGTTGTATGACGCAATTGCGATGTTTAAGGTGAAGAAGAGAAGATCAAACAATGATGTGCGTAAATATGATTTGTTACAACTCTAAAAAAAACATGGCATCTGTAACACCAATGTTAATAGCTTTAAGTTGGATTTGATGTTAGTTTAATATAGATCTAAACGTGTACATGATGCGAAAGCCTTTATCCTGATTTTGGTAGGAAACATAATATAATATAATGAGCTATCTAGAATTATGAATACATAAAAACCATAAAGTAATGTATTCCTAATCATTGGAGAAAAATAACAACATTTCTCAAAATGAAACCGAAAAGACACATTAAAGAAAAATGTTACGGTAGCAGCTAGGACTCGATTCCAGGAAATCATGGTCTCTCCGGGACTTTACGCTCTAATCCACTGAGTTACGGCTACCATAATTCGTCCCGTCATCTTTATCGGTATCATACTTCGTTTTTTAAGAACTGTCATTATCATCTTCGATTAATTACCACATATTTATGGGTGAAACCCTTTTATAAGCTCAGTAGATTAGTATTACTCGGATACACCATGAGGTCCTGGGTTCGAGTCCCAGTTGCTATCCTTATCTTTTTCTTTTCCGTGTCTTTCTGTTTCATTTTGAGAGTTGTTAATATTATCTTCAATGATTGGTATAAATAACCTCGTTAGGCTGATATCCTAAAACATAAGAACATAAATAAAAAGAAATGATAAAAATAAGCGAAACATATAGGGGTGAGTTATGAGTATATGTCCGTAGTAGATAATGCCTATTTTAGGTAACCTTGTAATAATTAAATTAATTTTCGATAATCTAAAATATTTGAAAATGAGAAAAAAAATGTGCATCTAAAAAATACATGTGAGACAAAAAAATTATTGATTTAATGTTCCATGTAAATCTAAACAAAGATTGGTAGGTAAACCTTTTAACCTTGATTCTCGTTTTCTCACGCGTCCTTCAAAGACTCCCGATATTCTTCAATTGATCGGAAAATTCTTAGCGCTGCGTCGTAAATTGCCGCGCGTCGCCTTTTGCCGCCACTTGTCGCCCGTTGTCGCCACTTGTCGCGTCGAGTCGCCTCGCGTCGCCGGCGTAATGTGGTGTCATCGCAAATACGGTTAACTGGCGCGGAACACGGCCAATAAATTATATTTCAAAACAAAATATAAATAGTTTTTGAGGTCACCAGGAAGACAGTGAATAATGATCAAAATCATTTTCGAAGATGGTGAATAATATTATGGGCGTTTCAAAGGTTTCGGAGTCTTTGATAAAGTTTTGGAGAAATTATTATATGCGTGAATTGATGAATCTTTTCTTTATTTCCCTGTCTGGAGGTACGAAAACAAAGCGTTATACTAATTTAAATGTGGTTTTACCAAACAAGGGATGCGGGATATCTCTTTTCCGATCCTTAAATCCCGTTTTAATAAAGAGGAATTACAAATTGAGTAGACAGTCCCTACGAAACATAGCGTAAAACCATCTTCCAATCTTCCGTCAGGATAATAATAATAATCTTTTATTATCTTCTTTTTTTTTAATAACAAAATAACAAATAATCATATCATTTGACGGCCTCCATGGTCGAGGGGTAAGGCTCTCGACTACGAATCCGAAGGTCGCGGGTTCAAATCCCGGCGTGCGCAAGTAATTTTATTTAATTAATTTGTGTTGTTTCACAATTAATTCATTTAAAAATAATATATAGTATATTTGCGCACGTTCCAGAGTGGAAGATACTCTCAGTATCGCTCTGGTGAAAAGACCACCATTCAGAATTTAAAAGTTGCTTGAAATGGCTTTTAGCCGTGTTTGGTGACCAGATCTGAATAGCCAGGTATTTCTCCTTATCCTCACCTTCCTCTCCCCCTTCTCCTTCCCCTCCCCAATACCCTCAGCCTCACAACATTCCCCAATCGGGAATGTCATAGTCTCACTGGCTCCAGACTGTTGGGAGCAGTTTGGGACTCTTGTGCGGTATTCATATAAAAAAAATAAAAAAAAAATATCATCACTGGGATTTCCCTTGCTGAGGATTTCATTTACAAAATATTGAATTACATTATATTAAATTGATGTGGATGATGAAAAAATAAAAATAATTTTAAGGTGAGGTGTTTTAAGTGCAGTTGAGTGGTTTCGGTGTTAGTCTGTATTTGGTGTTAATATATTTCCTATGTAACGCAGCCAGTCTTTTATTTGATTTTTTAATTTATTATTGGTTGTTGTGATTTTTAAAGGATAGTGGGATTTTGTTGTAGAGTTTAGTACCATAGTATAAGAATATTAATTATTAAATGTTTTTGTGTTTAATTCGTAGGACTCTATTTAAATTTTTTTTAATTTAATGTAAATCAAATTTAATAATGTTAATATTAAGTTCAGCAAGTATTTTTAGTTGTTATTATTGTGACAGCTGTTTCGGCGTTTAAGGCCATTTTAAAACTGTGGTTAATCCACACTGTGACAACTTATTTATATGATTTAATTTACCCCCACTCCTTTAAAATGTGGATGGGTAATGATTTATTATCGGTAAAACCGATTTAGTTAGAAAGCAATTAAAATTATGAATTCTGTCAGGTTTTCACATTTATAATGTGTTTTTACTCGTATTTAACTGACAATGTTTTCTTAATTGATTTATTTAAATGTGTTGTATTGTTTTGATAATGTGAACATACTGAGAAGCGGTGAGTATATAATTTCCCTTACTTTATTAATTAATGTTATATTAGGATCATTCGTTCGTTTTTTAATTTCTAGTTATTCAAGTAAATTTAGTCTTAGGCCCTTTCTTTCTATATGTAAGGGTTTATTTTAGTTTGTTGTTGTCAAGCGGGACGTGATTATTTACTAAAAGATGTTCTGCGAATTTTGAAGAAGTGCTTTTATTTTTATAACATCTTACATGTTCTTTGAATCTAAAAAATGAAAAAAAAAATATATGGTATAGTAAAAGAAGTTTTTTTTGTCCAAATGTTGTGTTTGTGCATGAAATATACTTTCCCGTAGAAAGTAGTTTCGTCAGAATCTTAAATTTTTTTGGAGTTGTTATTGCAGTTACTCAGCACATAGCACAAAGGTATTTCGTTAATATGCCATAGTCAACCGGGGCCGATGACTGTAGGTCGACTAAAGTAGCGGAATCACTTTTTTCGCTACGTGTCTCGTCTATGGTTTGTAACGACTAAAAAATATGTAGCTCATCAATTACAACACATTGCAATAACTTAAACTAACCAGCTATCATAGCTTAAAATATAAATTTGAAAATTATTCTTAGAGTCCCCATCAGAACTCCTACAGACTATGTTTTTAATGCCCTGAATTTAATGTCTAATATGAAATAATTATATTCAAAAGATTTTTTTTAATTTTCGCATCCAAAAACCAGGATAACTTTCAACAGACAATTCACAAGATCCTCTTACAACTTACATTCCACTAACCTACAACTAAAACAACTTTTGGACAACGAAATTTGCAATATTTCTCGCGGTAGGCGTTGATGTACTGTACGTTGTATGAAGGTTTTCACCCCATCCAACGTCTCTACCTAACAACTGTTCGAATCATGAGACAGCATTCAGAAATCTTTGACTTTCAGCTAGTTAAGTGTAACCTAACCTAACAACTATTCGAATCATGAGACAGCATTCAGAAATCTTTGACTTTCAGCTAGTTAAGTGTAACCTAACCTAACAACTGTTCGAATCATGAGACAGCATTCAGAAATCTTTGACTTTCAGCTAGTTAAGTGTAACCTAACCTAACAACTGTTCGAATCATGAGACAGCATTCAGAAATCTTTGACGTGCAAAATAAATGATGTAAAAATATTTAACATCCCTTCCTCTAGCAACAAAAACAATTACAAAATTAACTGACTTCAAAAGAAGTATTAAGATATGGATTATGGACACGGGAAGGGAGAATATAGATATTATGTTGCAACCGAACAAACTTTAACGGTCACAGTATGTTTTCTTCCAGATTTTAGAATTTTTATTCGTTTATTGCATTACAATTTTCCTCCAGTAATATTTTAACACAATTAGGAAAACTTACTTAAAAAATTTAACAAACTTACAAAAACTTGACTTAATTTATAATCCCCATATAAAACCATGTACAATGTGACCTTAGAACGGGGTACCCCAGTAAGGTCACATTTTTTCCGACTTTTGAAAAACATTATGAAATAAAAAAATACTAGAAAATATAAAATATTGTTTAGTCAATTTGAGAGTAAATAAAGGTAAGCAGGCATAAAGGCTTGCATAGATTCGGCAGGCAGTATGGACACATCTATATTGGAAATAATGTTTTCAACTTAACGTACTAATTTATGTGTTAATTTTTTTTTATGTTAATACCGCACAAGAGTGCCAACTGCTCAAAACCGTTTGGACCCAGTGAGACTATGGCATGCCCAATTGGGGAATTTTATGAGGCTGAAGGTAAGAGAAGGGAAAGAGAAAGGTCGGAATATTCCTAGTTATTCAGATTTGGTCACTAAACACGGCTAAAGCCATTTGAAGGAACGCTTCAATTCTGAATGATGGTCTTTCATCAGGGCGATACTGAAAGTATCTTTCACTCTGGAAAGTGCGCAAATATATTACGAGTATATATTATTTTTAATAAAGGAATTGTTGAAATTGTCGAAACAACACAAATTAATTCATTTATTTGCGCACTCCGGGATTTGAATCCGCGACCTTCGGATTCGTAGTTGAGAGTCTTACCCGCCAACCACGGAGGCCAACTAGCGAATTAAAACCTCTGCACTTGCCAAGGCGATATTACGCAAGTGTTTCATCCTTCAGTGTTAGGTTTTCCGGATTTTAGTATAATTAAGTATATCAAATTAATTTTCCAATGGAACCGATGAACACAGCAATGGAACCGATGAACACAACAGGCATGCGAACATTGTTTTTTTTATATGAATACCGCACAAGAGTCCCAACTGCTCCCAACCGTCTGGAGTCAGTGAGACTATGGCATCCCCAATTGGGGAATGTTGTGACGCTAAAGGTATTGACGAGGGGAAGGAGAAGGGGAAGAGGAAGGTGGGGAAATATCTGGCTACTCAGCCTGGTCACCAAACACGGCTAAAAGCCATTTCAAGCAACGTTTCAATTCTGAATGGTGGTCTTTCACCAGGTCGATACTGAGAGTATCTTCCACTCTGGAACGTGTGCAAATATACTATATATTATTTTTAAATGAATTAACTGTGAAACAACACAAATTAATTAAATAAAATTTACTTGCGCACGCCGGGATTTGAACCCGCGACCTTCGGATTCGTAGTCGAGAGCCTTACCCCTCGACCATAGAGGCCGTCAAACATACAAAGAGAAATATTTTTGAACCAAAAAAAATGAATGAGTTTAAGAGATGAGAATGAAACTTGTATGAGTTAAAGAGGTAAGAGAAAGGATGAAATAACAAAACCGTGGGAGCCGAATGAATCATGTTTGATTTAGTTGTAAATGACGCAATTAGCCGTTTGGTTTTCACGTGGCAATTATTCTCCAGTTGCTCGCAAAGCTCTTGGTTGTTAATTAATAATAATTGGCTGTAAGCTTTTTGTAGAATTCCAGTCATCCGTCTCCGGCTGCCACCAGAATACAGCTTTAGTATTCCATGTATAATTCTGCAAAGTGATGTTTAATGGAGAGAACTCGACTAAACGATTATCCCATTTTGACACTTTCAGCGCAAGTTCGGGATTTCGATTTTAAAAAATTATTTTTAATAATCATTTATTAAGTTAAAAGAAATACAAAATTGTTTCAATTTCTTAACTTAACTACATACATACTTTTAATAATTATGTTATATATCATATTGAATTATTATATATATTAATCCTATATTATTGTACATTTTGATTTTGCTCACTTATTTTGAGAATGAACAGTTTTTTTTTTTTAAATATTCTTTCTTGATTCTCCGTTTTCAGACTATCGGGAAGGAGATTGTATATATACACCCTCATGGCCTATGTTTCTTTTACCACTTTCAGTCTTTACTGTATTAGAGTACAATTTATTATGTTGTCTTGTGTAGTGTACGTGTACTTGCCATGTTTTTATAAATGCTGTGTTCGTGTGTATAAGTCTATTTTGTATTTTATTTATTAAAAGGGATATACTATATTCGTACAGTTTTCTGATTTTCAGCAAGTTCATTTCGTGGTATAGTTTTTTGTGGGGGTGTCTGGGTTATAATTGAAAAGTTTTTTTTTATAACTTTATTCTAAAAATATTAATTCTTACTTGGATACAATATTATCCATGTATTAAGAAAATTATTTATATTATAAAACTAGTCTTTTTAAATCCAGATAAGCTATAAATAACCTATCTGTGCTATATTTAAGATGGCGATTATTTTTATTTTCTCTAACAAAATTTCTAAGTTTTCATCTTGGCAACTCAAATAAATTACATCAAGTAAAAAGTCATCTTATATGGAAAATATAACGTATCGAAAGTTGGTTAGTTTAATAAAAAATCATTAACGAAACAAACAAAAAGCTTGGTAGCGGGAAACCAAAAGCCTCAGGGGTTTTCAATATTACAAAGTTTAGGGAAAAAAGGTGGGAAATTCTCTTGTGCTTTCATGTTTCTGTGCATATTATATCAACCATAAAATAACATTGTCCGAGAAGTTGAAAATCACTGATGAAAAACCAAACATACCGAATCGAAACTGGGACCGGAGGGAGTATTCACATCACTCCGTGCGTGAATGTGTTCATAGATAATGTAAGTAAGTAATTTTGCCATGCCTGCTACTTTACGTGTCTGCACTGTGCGGTGCTGGTAGATGTGTAAAGTGATATAGAATCTTTAAAAGTAGAAAAAAAATCCTGAAAACCTAATTTAACCTAACGTAATTAATAATAAATATTTTATTTTTTTGAAGGGAAAAAAATATTAATCATATTACGTTTTCGGGCTATTTTTGTATCACTTGAAAAAAGTGCATAAAATGACTTTAGCAATGTTTAATATATAGATTTTGAGAATTTTAATTTCAAAACTTCCTCCTGCTATTATAAGAAACAGTTTCAGCGAAGAAATATAAATATATTATAACCCATTCGGGAAGGAAGCGTAAATAAATATTTACGAGGTTATCTTTGATCATGTTTTAATATAAAACATTTTTTTCACCATTCCACGGTATTTGAGATTCTTTATAGATTAAAATCACCCGCCAAACCCATTAATTTACAACCGATTAAAAACATTTTCGTTTGAGAATATTCGTTACTGCAAACTTCATTTCCAAACTTCTTGGGTGACGCAGGCAACGGAGAATACTCCTCAGTAGCTGAAAAACAACGGTTTCCTCCGAACGTGTTAACAGAATGCAACTCCATTGAGAGTAATTCTCCCCCCCCCCCTCACCGCCCACTGCAACTCTGGCGTCACTTTTTGCCACTCGGCGCCACTCGCGGCCCCCCTAGTACCATTCTTTTATAATGCAAACTGCACTTCTGTCCCCTTTTCCTCTTCCCATTTTCCTCAATGTCCCCCCCCGCACCCGCATAATGCGCCCAGGAGGCACGATAGGAAGCTCAGGCGCCTCCTTGGTGTGAAATAAACGCTCCAGCGGTAATGAGCAGCATTACTTTTTTACTCATTATAAAGGGGAAAATCTCGGAAAGATAATGAAAAAGCGTGATGCTCGTTGTTGCGGGGCAACAACTTAGCTTTAACGTTCACGTTAAAATCACATTTATACTAATATTATTGAAAATAAAAAGGTCCAACGGCCATAAAAAAAAGAAAACAGAAAAGACAAATGATTTCAAAAATCAAGTCGAAACCTAGCTTGAAGAAATCAAAGAAGAGGAGTTATCCTACATCTTGAAAAGAACTTTGCAGGAGCTTAAAAACTAACTAACTAACTAACCATCACGCCGTTTCCCCGCAGGGGTACGCAGAGAGGACGGACAGACAAACAACTCGATCTTGGCATACACTTCTTGCTTCATTCACTTTCATACAACGTCTCATACATTCTCTTCTGTTATTCCGACTTCTGACATGGCCCGACTCAAGTATTTGATTCACTTGATCGTGCCACGTCTTCCTTGAACGTCCCCGGCTTCTTCTTCCATTCACATTCGCGTCATATATTCTCCTTACACTACTTTCTTCATTCATTCGCTCTACATGCCCAAACCATCTAAGCGTCCCTTTCTTAATCTTGCTCACTACGCTTACATCAGCCTTGCATTCTTTACGAATCTCAACATTTTCACACGATCATATATGGTTTTATCACACATTCGTCTCAGAGATCTCATTTCTACAGCATTCAGTCTACTTTCATCCTTCCTCTGCCAGTTCCATGCCTCACTGCTATACATCAGAGTTGGTATCAGCGCTCCATTGTGGACTGCTAGCTTCGCTTCTTTGGACAACTTTTTGTTTGCGCCAACCGCGTTCAGTCCTCCGTTAATGGAGTTTCCTGCATTCACCTTTCTTTCAATATCCCTATCAGTCTTTCCATCTCTCGTAAACATACTTTCCAAAACAATTAGTTATTAATATTAACCCCTCGAGCCCGTTTGAGAATAAATGATAATTTTTCTTAAATATGCACGGTAAACTTTTAAATTGCAATAAAAAGCGTGTTTTTTCCCTTTCTAACACAGTTTAAATCATGTACCTCACTCTAGTACAAAATGAAATAACATGTCATTTACGAGTCCGTGTCGGGCTGAGAGAAATATCTCCCAAAAAGACTCGACGGTTTATATACCAGATATCAAACTTAAAATCCCCATTTAATTCCCATATTAATTGGCTGCTGTCTTTTTTGAATGATATCAAAGTTCTTCTCGAATATGTTCGAATTAATTGTCTGTTTTATTAGAGATTTATTAATATTATTTGCTTCATCGAGGTTTTAAGGTTAAATTAGTTGAATACTATTGAATTAATGCAGTTTATATCATTATACCTATTATTAGAAACTGTTCATATTATGCTCATTACAAGGTTTATTTTTTGTTTTCAAATTGTATCGACAAATTCAAATAAAAAATCAACCTCTTCAAAAAGTTCGAATTGCGCATGAAATATCATGGTTTTACAGAAGTATTTATATTAACCTTTTTACAAATCACTCAATTTTTTTTTGCTTTATGGATATAGCAACATCAGTCATTTGGAAAGTATAACGATTGAAATGAGTAGTTAGATTTTTATCTAGATTTCCCACTCTTCCTAATCTGGATCAAAATAGATTTTCACCCGAAAAGTTTCTAATTGCTCGATGTGAATCACTGACGTCAGAATTAATAGACTTGCCCTAAGCACGACTTCGACGGCTGTTGGCAAAAGTTGTGTCACATCCATTTTGGCACCGGCTTTGGTTCACTGCCGTCCACGTTTGTTTCGCTTGATTCTGACTGCGGCAAGCAAATTAAGAAACATTTATAAAAAGGGTCAAACTAAATAATCTTAACAAAATATTCCGTTATCGTAAACAAGCCGAACCTTTTTACTTAGTTGCTGTTTTACTTTAAATTGGCGGTACGTCTAGCTCTCCGTCTGCCTCTCTCAATTTGGTTTATTTCACTTGCGTGATAGGGCATCTCTATGTATTATTTACTCTGTGGTGTGAATGCACAAACTGCCCCTTGGTGCATGGAACATGTAAAGTAGGTGAAGGACAATTTTTCAGTATGCAATATTATGCAACCCTGGCGATATCGCAAGCATCGTATTAGTACTTGGCCGATCGCCAAAATATCATGGCGATCCCCTATTATCCGATATTGCGCTGCATCTAGGGGCGGTATAAGTTTCAACTTTATTAATTTACTGGGAAAATCTAGCAATCATGCGCTTCGAGGTTATTTATTATATTTATATGATACAAAGTAAGTTTTTTTTTTTAATATGTATTTTTTTAATTACATGTCGTCACTGGTCACCCAGACGAGTAACCGCCTAACCCACCACCCTAAACCCTAACGGTCCAAAACCTACTATTTTGGTATGTTTTTAGTTGAAAAAAAGTTACCGGAGACCAAAGTACCATCTAAATTGTGATAGTCGTCCCTCCTCTAGTGCGGGTTTTGTTAACTGCTTAGAATAGATAGAATATAAATTCTATCTAGATTATAGTAAGAATATAGTTTGATTAATCATCTCTGATTAATCAAATACTGTTTTTCTTTCTGACCGTCCTCTTCCTCTTCCGATTTGAATTTACTCACGTTGTGCACTTTTTTGGATTCGGTTATAGGGATGTAATTCAGGTTTTGTGTGCTAACTTTTGGTTCTTTTTAGACTCTGGGGAGCAGGCTTCTGTTGGTTTTAAATGACATTGATACAATTTGCTATCTTGAATTTAAATTTATTTACTTCGTGCAACTACTCTACAATCTACTCGCAATATAAATACTAGTATTTGACATACATTAATTAATACGCCTCGGTAACCTTATATCTGAAAAAATCTGTTATACCTAGGACGATGAGAATGAGAAGCCCTAACTTGAAGGTTTGTCTGTTTGTTCACCTCATGGTGTCTGTATGCAGCAATCGGTGAAATTCTAACACAACTGAATAAGTAACATATTAGATACTATCTATTATTATTAATATATGTTAATGTTGTCTCCCTCTTACACATAATACTTTTCTATTGGTTGTCTTTCTCTAAAATTTTGTTCTCTTTTATCTTTCTTTTGTATTCTTTCTATTTCACTCCATTGTATTCTAAAATTATATATAACCGATAACTCTGTATTATTTTTTACTTATTTTATTGGCCCTGATGAAGCTTGAGCTAAGCAAAACCGGTTGGCGAAAAATAAAACATATGCGTGGTTTATAACAAAGTGTTTGTTTTATTTAATACGATGTCAAAACACAAAGTGCGCAATAAAAGGCGGGACATGAAGTCGAATTTATATTTAAACAAATATGGGGTGTGCAAGGGAAACACTTAAAAAAAAAAAAGTTAAAAAAAAACATTTTATTTTTAAAATTTGAATCAATTAAAAGATATTTTACTCCAAATATGCTCAGTAATCACTGGTTAAAGTCTATCGGGTACGTACTGTTACATCCTGTATATGTTTTTTTCCAAATGCACATACTCGTATTTTAATATAAGTCTATTATTAGTTAGCGGTAAAGTGAGTATGTTAAGTTTATTCTTTAAAAATTAATAATTGTTTTCAGCTTGTATTTCTTTAGGGAGTTCGTTAAAACATTTAATGGCTGAATATGTGTAACGGTATTGTGGAAAAATTTTGTTAAGTTCAAGGATTGTTATTAATTTCTCCCATGGTTTTCGTAATGGTATTGAGCAATAATTATATTAATTTTAAGGATTGTTATTAAATTTGTCGTATGGTTATCGTGCTGTTATTGAGAGATAATTATATTAAGTTTAAGGATTGTTATAGAATTTGTTCTATGGTTTTCGTAATGGTATTGAGCCATAATTATATTAATTTTAAGGATTGTTATTAAATTTGTTTTATGATTTTCGTAATGGTATTAAGCCCTAATTATATTAAGTTAAACCATTGTTATTGAATTTATCATATGGTTTTCGTAATGGTATTGAGCCATAATTATATTAAGTTAGAGATTGTTATAAAATTTGTTCTATGGTTTTCATAATGGTATTGAGCCATAATTATATTAAGTTAGAGATTGTTATAAAATTTGTTCTATGGTTTTCGTAATGGTATTAAGCCCTAATTATATTAAGTTAAACCATTGTTATTGAATTTATCATATGGTTTTCGTAATGGTATTGAGCCATAATTATCTTAAGTTTAAGGATTGTTATTAAATTTGTCCTATGGTTTTCGTAATGGTATTGAGTCATAATTATATTAAGTTTAAGGATTGTTATTAAATTTGTCGTATGGTTTTCGTAATGGTATTGAGTCATAATTATATTAACTTTAAGGATTGCTATTAAATTTGTCCTATTGTTTTCGTAATGGTATTGAGTCATAATTATGTTAAGTTTAAGGATTGTTATTTAATTTGTTTTATGGTTTTCGTAATGATATTGAACCATAATCATATTAAGTTTAAGGATTGTTATTAAATTTGTCCTATGGTTTTCTTTATGGCGGTCAATTACTTCAATTTTAGTTTAATTGTGGATTTGAAGTAACGCTGTTTTTATAGATTCAAAAACTTTAAACTCGTTGAATAATTCACGGGTTGAATAATCTTTTGAATTTTTAGAAATATTTTATAGTCTTCTTTGGACTATTTCCAGTAGGGGTAGGTTTATTTGATATATCGTCACAGGAAAGCAATACTGCTGTAACCACCACCACCTACGAAAGTGCTTTTTATACACCATTCCACAGGATTTTTGTATGCTTCGATCTATCTGGATCCCGTGACTCTACAATGAAAAATAAGACCTGTACGACGTTGGAAAACTCTTCGTTTTGTCAATATTACGTTTTTTAATTGATATATAAACCTCAAAATCCTGCATTTTTTTTTACATGGCTTTGTCTTTTACGGCAATATTGCTTTCCTTGAACGATATATTGGTAACTGTACCAACACTGTGCAGCTATGAAAAAGGACATTAAGGAATCGATTAATTTAAATAAATATTTTTTCTGTATTGTATAATTTGAAGGAATAATTTGGTGTTTGTTTTGTATCGGTTGAAAATCGTTAACGTCTGTAATAATTTATGGAGTGATAATTGGGTTGACAATGGTTGGGGAACTGGTCGATGACTAATAATTATTTATGGAAATGCTTTCATCAATCAAACTAGCAATTGACTGGCGAGGTTAAGGGATATAATCAACGCCGATAAATAGGGAATAATAAATACAGTGTAAATATATGGTAACACCGAACATATTGAAACATGCGTAATTTTTTAATTTTTATTTATTTATTATCTTTAGTTAGATCACATTACTATGTGTGCCCTAATATACAATGCTAGTTATTTTATGGAAATATTTTAACGTGTATATCTTTAAATCTATAAATAATGTAAGTAATTTACCCTAATAAAAACGTAACACAAAATAAAACAAAATGTAATAGACAAAACGACAGATTTCTGTTAAAAATCACCCTTTTTATAAAATTCCTTTATATTTTTGTCACAATCGTTCTACACCAATAAATTGTTTCTGTTTGCCGAAATTACTTTTTTTATTGCGTTACTTTTAACTTCCTCAAACAAGTTTTTTAACGGGATACATAACGCAAGGCCATGCATCAACATAATGCTTGCACTAAAGCTGTAAAATATATCGCTTACAATGCAAGTATTTTTTTGCACAATGAAATGTTCGTTTTAAAATTAGATACAACAGACATTCCTAGAGTACGATTATCTGCTTTATTAATTAAATTTAGAAAAACTATCTGAACGTGGAATGATTTGCGATTTAACATGTTTATTTAAAATTGTTAATTCGATGTTTTATACCCCTGAACTTATACAGATATGATTGCTTTTCATGTATGTACCTGGTAGGACAAGATAGTACTTACCATTTTATTGTGTCAATTCACCTTCAGCGTCGCAATATGATTCCCCTATGCGACGGATTATACTACGGGGAATAAATACTTCGATGTTGTTGACATATGTGGAAATCAATATTACAGTATAAGTATGAATTATTTAACTATGGATAAAAGCGTTTTCTATTATAATACATATGTACCTTTTCAATATTATTTATAAATGTCCATTGAAAAGCCTGTAATGGGTGTAAATAAATAAATTAATGAATAAATAAATAAATTAACAAATAAATAAATAAATAGTCTACTTTCAAACATGGCTAAATGGTGATCAGAGTTCTACTGACTCTGAGTAGGTGAGATAAATTGAACTCCTAACCTTGTGTTCGAAGAGCATCTTTCATAATTGGATCAAAAAGCTCCATTTTATAACAAAAATTCTTATAATAAATATTCAAAAAATATTCACATAGTTATGAAAACGTATTTCTAATTTATTTCTAGGAATTTTAGATTTAACTAGAACGGCATATACAAAAGCTTTCCTAACTGACAAACTATTAAGTCCCTATCAGTATTCAACTTGGCGGCATTGTTCATCACCGAGCTATCTAATATTCTCACATTTCAGAACATATTCCTAATCTTTACTGGCTCAAGTGTTCTGAATCAATCCTGTTCATACTTTGGTGTATAGCATTTCAAGCCGCTAATGGAATGGCTTCACCTTACATTATATCTGATATTATGAGTATTATTCAACACACAGATTTCAAAAGCTCGAAGAAATGAAAGCACTGTCCCGATAGCGCTTTCAGAATAGTAGGCCCTAAAATCTGCTACAAACTCCTTCTGAACTAATTAACTAACTAACCATCATGCTATTTCCAGGCAGGGGTAGGCAGAGAGGATCGATTTCCAAATACCTTGTATCGTGGAATACATTCTTGCTTCACTCACACATTAATACGTCGCCACATGATACAAACTATTCTGCAATTCAGACAACTAGCATATACACAGACACACGAAGTTGCGTGCATTGCTCTTTGATCAAATGTAAGTTGTGTGTAGTTTTTCAAGTTCATGTATCAATTTTATCGTGTATTGATTATTTTATAATAGTCATTAACATTTTCCTATGATTTTTGTGCCAACTGAATGTGCGTACAGGTTCCTGGCCTATTGAGACATACTATTATCATTTAATTCACTTATCTGTTATTTAGGAAAATTCACATGTTAATCACACAGCAACGGGATTTACGGGAGTCGTTTTTAAATAATTTAAAGGTTTGCTATGTTTGATTCATTTTACATATTTTAAAAATATTTATGAAAGTGTTGTTACTACGTTTGTCATCTTCAAATATTCCGATAAGAGTGAATAAATAACATTTGGCAGGATTGCGGCGTTTTTTTTAAAAATAAATTTTTATTTCTGGCACTTGTTTTTCTTAAGGTAGCCCCAGATTTTCAGTATGTATGGGATGCACGCCACTGGATAAATGTACTGTTTTGTCTTAAAAAAAATTGTTTCACTTGAACATGCGATATTTTCTTGGTGTGCCCTCGATTGAGGAACAGACATAATTCTCAAAAGCTCAGTAGAAGCCGATTCTTTAAAAAGCTGTAAAAAATAAGAGTAATAAGTATCTAAAAAAAACTCGGTTAAATGTGATTTTTCAGAAAACGGTGCTACTTAATGTCATCCAATTTTTTATTGTTATTGCAAGCGTTGTGCCTGCCAAACCAATGCACTTTGAAAGGACCAGAAAAAATAATTTTATTCAAATTTTCGGAATGTGCACTTTTAATTTGTTTGGACTTCGGCCAACAGAATAAGGACATGTCCCCGTTTAAATGGCATTTTCACCCTTTTAAATGGGGTAAGCGATCGTGGAGCTTTTTAAAAGTACATTCTCACGTCTAAACCATCGCCAACGGTCGCATCGCGAATGGAGATTTAAATGCCATTGTGTTAAAAATGGATCGAAATGGAAGTTTTTAAAAAAAGGACACGATTTTTACTGATGGAATGGATATCTTTCTATGATATTGGTGTTGCAAAGAGGAAGTGGGGGAAAAGAAGTAAAATATTTAGGCGAAGGTTTTGGAAGTGTCTGGATATTCGGATCTGGTCAATAAACATTGTAAAATCCATTGTGTTCGTGTCAATTCTGGTGAGACCGTCAACACATTTTTTAAAATAGGTATTAAGTCATACATACTTATTTAAAATGTTCCTTTATATGTTTTTATTCTCAATGCGATTTGATTATGTTTTTTAAGATACTACTAAGAGAGCATATTTTTATAAAAACTAATCATCAAAAATTGAAATTTAATTTATATATGGTATACACTATGGTCGTTGAGAGAGACCACTGATGATTCAGCACACGTATGAATCGGCACGCTTTTTTAAAGTAATATTGTCAATTAAAGTAAGAAGAAAAGAAACTAGCCTAATTAATAATTTTTATTTTATTTTATAATATACAAACAATTTAAATTGATTAGGTTATGTTAGGTTAGGTTTTCGGGCTGCAAATATATAATCTCTATTGAGATTTATGATTTATTTTTTGTTAAATAAATCTATACTTTTGTGTAAATAGCTATTAAGATATTGATGTAATTTTTTATTTTTTTGTATTTTGATAGAAAGCAGTCACATTGTGGTTAGATGTTTAATGAAAATAAAACGATAACTTTGTTTACGTATAACCACGAGATTTATTTAATTTTATTAGTACCGACCGGTTTCGCTTCACATAAGCATCATCAGGGTACAAAATTAAACTGATTAATTTTGTACCCTGATGATGTTTGTGTTAAGCGAAACCGGTCGGTCCCAATAAAATTAAATAAATCTCGTGATTATAAACAAAGTTATTGTTTTATTTTCATTATTAAATATTTCATATGTATTTATATAAAATAAAAAAAATATATATATGTGTATTTACATATATATTAAATTGTTAACTTGGTAGTTTCATGAAAATATCTCCTGGTCATATTAAGAATAAAAATATACAAAAGTACATTCTAAGCAGGTGTGCATTAAAATTTAACATATTTTGAATGTACCTTGAAAATGTCACGCTGTTGACGAAACTAGTAGAAAATTAAAAAATATATATATTAAAAAAGGTGAATTAAACAAAGCGTTTTAAGTATTAAAAATGTAATTAATATTAACAATGAAAATATCTCGAACAATTGATTTTTTTTTGTTCTAGCCGGGTTTCGAACCTGCTTGAATTGACCCAATGAGCTTACCGCTCTACCACGGGGGTCTCCGCTTGTTAGGCAGATCCCACTAGGTTATATTTAGCCACATTAGTTAACTGTGTCGCGAAGTTTGATTCGGTTAAACTGTCGTACTTGTCTAACTAAATCTTCTCCACGCGATAACGCAAAACTTGGATACATCCGGAGTATCTCAGATGGTGGGGACAAATCACCGAACAAATCTCTGCCAAACTACAGCGGAATACAACCTACGTATTACTCATCTAATAATACATGCCGAACATTCTCGGATAGTCAAGTTTTACTACCTCCAATGCCGGGATTAGATGAACAGCGGATTTTAATAGATTAGTTTGAGTCGCTGGAAGTGACTTTCTGGTAGTAAACCAAAGAGGAATGGAATTGGATGCAATTGACGTTTATTTATTTGTGTTGCCATAAAGTTTTATTATCTTTTGACTGTATTGCCAAATGATTGCGTTTACGAAATTAAAATAGGAAAAATATTTTAAAATATTCTACGAACATTCATAAAATGTGGAGAGCTTTCATTTTGATTAATTCGATGAATATTTTCATCATAGATGATGTAAACTGTTTTATCTCCCGGCTTGCAAGATCAACCTGCTAATTTAATGTGTAATGTTCTCCAAAATAAATGTGTCTTAAATAGGAAGTAGGTAACTTTAAACAGATACCGTAGAAATGTATTTTTCATACATTGAGATGGCAACATGCTACACTAGCGTCCCTAGCGGCGTGCGTTGACTGAATTATTTTTTCATACATAGAGACAAAGCTACGCGTGTAATCAAATATCATAGACATCGAATACTCCCAACAAGCTACACTGGCAACTCTAGCGGCTCGGGCTATAGCGCTTCCAGACTGTATTGCTATTATAATAAATATTTAAGCGAGACTTTAAATGTTAATACAATTCTAATAACCTCATTTAAATATATATATATATGCATGATCAAAAAAGGAGTAAAATCATACTTAGGTTACCTGATATTTAGTTTTTGAATTTTCGATTACTCTAATTCATTAAGAATATATTTCACGAAAAATATGTTGAGATGTATGAAAAATAAAACAATTCCGCTAACGCGCGCTGCCAAGGGCGCTAGTGTAACATGCTGCCATCAAATATCAGGAGCTGCTCGTATGTTATTTACAGTCCGGCCTCCATGGTCGAGGGGTAAGGCTCTCGACTACGAATCCGAAGGTCGCGGGTTCAAATCCCGGCGTGCGCAAGTAATTTTTATTTAATTAATTTGTGTTGTTTCACAATTAATTCATTTAAAAATAATATATAGTATATTTGCGCGCGTTCCAGAGTGGAAGATACTCCCAGTATTGCCCTGGTGAAAGACCACCATTCAGAATTGAAACGTTGCTTGAAATGGCTTTTAGCCGTGTTTGGTGACCAGATCTGAATAGCCAGGTATTTCCCCTTTTCCCCACCTTCCTCTCCTCCTTCTCCTTCCCCTCCCCGATACCTTCAGCCTCACAACATTCCCCAGTTGGGAATGCCATAGTCTCACTGGCTCCAGAGGGTTGGGAGCAGTTTGGGACTCTTGTGCGGTATTCATATAAAAATAAAAAAAAAGTATTTCCTTTAAATAATCAAATCAATATCGTCATTTTTAATTGTAATCCGAGTTATAATTTTTAGATAAAGAAAATAATATACAATACCCATCGCTGCGTTTGGTGTTTCTAGGTCTAGCATTCTTTCCTTTGACATCTTACCTGAAACAAACAAATAATACGTTTGTAAATATTCACACAAAAATGAACAGATTTAGGATGAACTATTTTTATTAAGAGAATATACAGGTTGTAGCAAGACGTTCCCGACGGACTTTAAACGGCGATTTCTAAGCTTATTTGGAGTATAAAATATAGACGGTATTTTGGCTGATTTTTTTTTTCATTTAAAAATAATAACAAAATAAATTTGCCACATGTCGCCGAGCAACCACCCACCCCCGCCCCGATTTGTACTGTCTATTTCTTTGAAACGTAGTGTGTACAACGCGGTATACGTGGACCTTGTGAACAATCTAATTTACTAGAGGCGATATGTGACAGAAATACTTTTATATGTGTTTTGAAGTTATTTTTCAGGATCGTCTTGTTACACCCTTTAGGTATACTAACAAAATAAGTATTAATAAAAAAAAATAATTGAAACTACACAATACCAATGGCGTGCATTGCTCTATGAACAAAGTTAGGCTGTGTGCAGTGGGGTGCAGTCCATAAATGTTGAAAGGCTGTGCCTGCCTTAAGTAAACCAAACCAAATAAAGAAATTACCACAAATTTCTGATTAAAATGTATTTTTCATTTATTTCAATTAGATGATAATGATAACGAAATAGTATTTTTCAAATATGAAAAACTACACATGCCCTACCTTTCGTCGTAGAGAAATGCACGCCACTGGCTGTGTGCAGTTTTTTAAGGTCGGGTATGAATAGTGGAGTGATTATTTGAAATTTATCATTTATTATCATATTCTGATGTTTGTTGTAGCCTGAATATTTGATCCTACAAGTTCCTTACAAAATTCACGTAAAAATGAGTTTTGACCTGAAAATTTTCGTATTTTATTTATTATCTTTTAATTTGTCTTTAAGGTTAGTTTTTATTAGGGTAGGCACAGTTTTACAGCTTGTATTGACTGCATCCCATTGCACAATACATATCATACGTAATCGAAAACCATAAATATTCAGCAAACGTCTTCGAAAACATCCCTTTAATATTAAAAAAAAACACATTTCCCATTCTTAGTATAGCTACCGAAAAGAATGAGAAACTTAATATTAAGGTGACAATAACATGTTTTATGAAATGTTAATTAGTGTATTGGAGGCCTATTATGGTTCTTTTAGAGGACAATCCCTTGTCCTGTTCCTTGGGCTTAAAGACCTCTTGCTTAACAGCGCTTCCTGTTCTCTCGGATGACAGCTGTCATCCAGCAAACGACATTCTTTAAAAATATCGATATTCGCATAGTTTTAACAAGAAATAATTCAATATTATGCAAGTATTATTAGTGAATCATTTGTCGTATAATAAAAGGTTTTTAAATTAACAGATTTATTGAAATTTCGATCTTTGTAAAGTAGCTTTTTTTTACAGTAACTCCACACAGGAGACCCTGAGGGAAGTAATTTCCCTCAAGGCCTATATCATCTTTGGGGATGCTGTGTGGAGGGTCTTTTAGAGGATAGGAAGGAGTGAACTTGGGTCTTGAACAGACCCATGCTATAGGATGGAGGAAACACAGAGGCCGGCAGATCATTCCACAGCCGAGCTGTTTAACACAAGAATGAATCGTAGAAGCGACCCGTTCTCATGTGACAAATGTCAACCATGTGCAAATGTTGGGCGGGCGTTTGGCGTGTTTCCTGACTATGCACCTGTGCCGAAGGGATCAATGACGCTAGTTCCTCGGAGCATCTTCCATTAAAATACCGGTAGAATAAGGACAGCATTCCCACCTGACGTCTGTGCTCCAAAGATTGCAACCCGTTTATTAAGATAGGCGAATCTATCAACGGACCGCCCGTTTCTGTACAGTCAAGGGTTTTTTTCAGATATTTTGGGACTCCCGACCAGAGGCGAACTTGCGATTTGTACAGGGTGTCGGATAAAAAATTCTAAAAATGATAATAAACTAAACGTGTAAAGCAAGTAATACTAAACTACACGTGTAAAGTAAGTAATAATAAACTACACGTATAAAGTAAGTAATAGTAAACAAAACTTGTAAAGTAAGTAATAATAAACTACACGTGTAAAGTAAGTAATACTAAACTACACGTGTAAAGTAAGTAATACTAAACTACACGTGTAAAGTAAGTAATAATAAACTACACGTATAAAGTAAGTAATAGTAAACAACACTTGTAAAGTAAGTAATAATAAACTACACGTATAAAGTAAGTAATAGTAAACAACACTTGTAAAGTAAGTAATAATAAACTACACGTGTAAAGTAAGAAATACTAAACTACACGTGTAAAGTAAGAAATACTAAACTACACGTGTAAAGTAAGTAATAATAAACTACACGTGTAAAGTAAGTAATACAAAACTACAAGTGTAAAGTAAGTAATATTAAACTACACGTGTAAAGTAAGTAATACTAAACTACACGTGTAAAGTAAGTAATACTAAACTACACGTGTAAAGTAAGTAATAGTAAACAACACTTGTAAAGTAAGTAATAATAAACTACACGTGTAAAGTAAGAAATACTAAACTACACGTGTAAAGTAAGTAATAATAAACTACACGTGTAAAGTAAGTAATACAAAACTACAAGTGTAAAGTAAGTAATATTAAACTACACGTGTAAAGTAAGTAATACTAAACTACACGTGTAAAGTAAGTAATACTAAACTACACGTGTAAAGTAAGTAATAATAAACTACACGTGTAAAGTGATAATATTAAACTACATGTGCGATGAACGCATACATTTTAATAATACTTTAATAATTAAACCACAAACTTAAAAAAAAAAGTATTGTCATTGACATGTAATCGGAATCGCCGTTAACCAAAATGTGTTTAAACCTATGGAAAAGGATGAGGAATTTTCCTTAAATAGAACCAGAATAGTCCACTTGAAATATTTATGAACCTCGTTTCATCATTTAAAGTACGATTCGATGAAAATGTTCCTTAGAAGAATACATTTCTATGGATCTATCAAAATTGACAGTAATAAAATTTCCGTAGATCTTTGTCCTTACAAAATTTATCATTGAAACTTTACAAAGAATGGCTTTCCTTAAGGCAAAGATAACAAATCCTGTCAAATTCAGAGAATGATATTCATTATGAATGTACGAGTGTATAAATTTTGAACTTAGTTAAGTCTGCTAAGATTAAGGGAAGGCCGTTAAACGAAGCCAGACCTTTATTAAGACGTTGAAATTTTAAAGCCTCCACTACGGAAAGTTATTTTCAGACAGGTATTTATATGAGGATTTCTTAGAAATGTGCGTTTCTCCAACCAGCATATAAAATCCAATAATCCTATTTTAATGTGATAAAAATTAAATTCACCCATGAACAAATTATAATTTATCTAATTACTAAAGTGCTTTTACAATAATAGTTTTTGACAAACAATTCGTGAAAAATCACGGGATGTTATACTCGTAATTGTAATATACGATAAAAATTTTAAGCTTAAAATAAGTGTATGTTAAAAATTAAAGTAAAAACATAAAAAAAAAATTAAAATGTTAAATTAAAAAAAATATATTGAACGGCCAAGAATTGAACCCCGTAGTGTCTAGTGTTTTCAATAGATGTCAGTTGAATCGGGTTTAGCCGAACGATAGCCAGGAGCGCGCGTAGGAGCTCAGCTGTTGGGCTGGTGATGGTATGTCTAGGGAAATTTCCTTTAATTTAGGGGAGAATATTCTTTTTCAGGTAATAGGAAAATCACAACAACATTCAGGGAAATTTTGAACCCTAGCTCTTGATGAATGACAAAATTACTGGGATTGCTATAAACTTAACATGATGGTTGTTTAAAATAATATTATAATGTTTTTTAACACTGGCAACAAGACACGGTAATAATAATAATCAACTCGTCGGTAAAATATTATGTAGGTACCTACCTCCTTCCAACAAATATTATTTTTACTTCACATAATTAAATATAACAGTATAATTTCATGATTTCCAGTAAACAAAGTTATGAAAATTTTAAACAGTGACTATTAAAATTGATATTATTAAGCAAAAAAAAATTACAATTATTTTTTAAAAGGGGACTTCTCAGAGAAGTTTAGTTTAGTTTATTAGTTTCATATAATGTTTTTTTAAAGAAATAATTTGATTCTTTCGGCGATTGCGCCATTTGTCTCACTCTTGAAGAAAACTCTGAAAACACTCATGAAGAAAAACTATTGTATTTGGAAAAGTACAGTATATTAAATACTAATAAATACTGAAAATTTTCTTGTTACTGTAAATGTTAATAAACCGGAAACCATTTATTTTGCTTCATTAAGATATAAGGATTTATTTACGTTTTTAAAGCAAAGGGATTATCAAAAATAACTACCGTTAGAGATTTCACGAATCACTGGCATTATACACAAACAAACATTGAACACGTAATTATCATGGCAATTTCAGTCAATTGGGCCACCTTTATACAATCTCCATTCATAGTATGTTATATCTCCCATCAATTGCCGGATCGATTCTCAATGCTTAGAACAGATTGAAGAAATTGAGGATTATATCGTTTACCAATAAAACGTTAATGGCACTCCAACATGAAAACACTTTAAATCATTGCCACGTTATATCATAACTATAACGGCCGTTAGTGGCGGCGTTATATCGCCCCGGCGTCGTTAGCGTCAGCGTGTAACGGATAGCTTGTAATACCGAGTAGAATGCATTACGTAATATTACGTTGTCGCACATACTACTCATCTATCTACCTTAATCCATAAATGGATTAAAAAAAATGTGTTTGGTTTACCTGGTATTCTAGTAAAAAGTTTAATCCAATTTTGTGAAAATTAAACAACTTTCTTCGTCTTTCGTCTTCGGAATGATTTTCAATTTGAATTGTCTGAAAAGTAACGATATTACATAATAATGCCTGTATTATCGTTATTTGTTAATATATTTCTAGTTTTTGCTATAGAGTTATGAGTAGGGACCTGAACAAAGTGGTGTTATTTTTCGGTTAAATTCGTGTTGTTTTTAGATAAATTAACGTTATTTTTGTGAATGTCGCGATATTTTTGGAAAAAATATTTTTCAGAATACTGGGTTAGTTTTCAGCAAAGACGGTGGTATGTTGCAACAGAAGTCCTGCTATTATCCCTTTTTGGTATTTTGCAACAGAAGTCCTGCTATTATCCCTTTTTGGTATTTTGCAACAGAAGTCCTGCTATTATCCCTTTTTGGTATTTTGCAACAGAAGTCCTGCTATTATCCCTTTTTGGTATTTTG